>APFE031078268.1:0-10287 GCA_000404065.3 Pinus taeda | reverse complement strand
TATGGGGTATTACGCAGTGCATTATATTAGATATCATTTTTGGGATTCAACTGCGTTAAGTAAGTCATTCAAACGTATGACCATTTCCATGAGAGGTAGTCGTAACTGACTAATTTCTCATGATATCTAATATAATGCACTGCGTAATCCCCCATATTATATTTTAAGTTATCTGACCATTATAATCACGTCATTATAAATCTTTGAAGTATATTAAAGCTTGATATTCAACGGATTTATTTATTACATTTTAAGTTATCTATCCATTATAATCACGTCATTATAAATTGTTGAAACACATTAAAGCTTGACATTCAAGGGATTTATTCATTACATCTTAGGTTATCAATCCATTATAATCACGTCATTATAAATATTCGAAACAACGTCATTATAAATATTCGAAACAAATTAAAGCTTGACATTCCAGGGATATGCGGAGATAAACTTATTTCGTTCAGTTTATTCAAATTTTTAAGATTTTAAACTATTTTTTTTAAGAAACGCGTGTAAGTAGTTGCATAATTTAATACCTATGTATAGTTGAGAAAATATAAATAGGTTAATATATAAATAGGTTAATAGTCGGTATTTAAGGGGTTTGATTAAATCAGGGATGTTTTATTATTGGTAAAGTTTAACGTTTATGCATATTTAATTTTAAATTATAGAAGTATTAGTAGCTTAAATTTGTAGCTGCATTTAGGGAGATCATATTAAATAGTAACACGTTTTTGTGATTCATGTATATATAGGGTGATTAAATTCCACCTCATGGTTTTCAAGGCTTTGAATTGATAGTGAATGTGTGTATTTTTAAGACAAGCCTTCTACAAAGGTCAAAAGGTCAAATTCTCTTGGGTATTAGCCTAAAAATAGATTGATAAAACAGGTGCACTGTTATGACAATCATTACTAAAATAGTTCAATAGGTGCATTGTTATGCAATCGTTACTAAAATAGTTCAATAAGTACACTGTTATGCAATCCTTACTAAAATAGTTCAATAGGTGCATTATTAAAACATTCCTTGCTAAAATATCATCCCTTATTTTAAATCTTAATATGTAAATTTATATAATTTTATAATGTTCACATAATTTTTATAATATATAATTTTATATGATTTTACAATTCTCAAATAATTTTTATAATATATGAATCAAATGAAATTCAATTGTGTATAAAGTAAGATAATAAGATTTATAATACTTTCTATTTTTAGCTTTCCAATTTTATAAATAATGTCTTCCATAATTATTTCTTTGATAGAGATTTAGGGGTAAATCTACATTTAGCAAATGTGTATTTCTATTTAAATATGGTTTTTGAATTAATCACTCATGTATCTTAATTCTTAATTATTTGAATTGATTCAATTTTACAAATATGAATATCATGATTGAAATCCTAAAATGAATTATAATTTTAATAAGGAAACAAATACTATGTAGTAATTAGTACTCATTTTTTAGTTTAAATATAGCTAAATTAAACATTTAACATTATAATTTGAGAAATGGATGGTAGATTTTTTAATGTAATATATGGAAATGATCTGCTATCTCTGTGAGAATATGAATATTGAGGATGAAAATCGCTTCCTCTTAGAGTGCCCCGCGTACAACCACATTAGATCTCAGTTTCATAATCTTTGTTACAACACTGACCTTCCTAGCCTTTTACAATGTCAAAATTATAGTAAGTTTGAGGGTTTCTCTCCAAACTTTTTGAGCAATAGATAAATTTTAAATCAAACTAAAAAATAATTCATTTCTTTAGGCCAATAAACGAAGTTGGTCTCAAATGGTACATTAGGCCACCACCACCGTCCACCATCCATTTATATATATATCATATTTATTATATCTACATATGTATTTTTTAAATTTCAATTAGTTATTAAATTTTAAAAATAATTAATTTAAATTTGAAAAAATATTTTATAACTATATAAAAAAATTAAGATAAAAAATATTTATTCATAAAAATATATTAATACACGGTTTTTTTTTTCAAATGAATTTACATAAAAGTAGAAAATGTACATTTTTTTTAAATGGACAAGATGAATATTTTTGAAAGTAAAAATTTTTTCCAGTTTTATAAAACATATTATATGTTTAACATATATATAAAATTCAAAATAAATCTATAATTTAGTTAGTTTTTATCATTTTTTTTAAACAAAAAAAAGATGTACAATAAAGCAAGTGTTTTGATGCATAATATAGATTAAGTAAGTTTGAATTTAGGCTTTTGTGATCTATATCTTGTCAAAATAACCGTTACATTCTAGTTGTCAGAATGATTAGTGTCTTCATCCAATTTCTCTGTTTAACTGGATTTTTCTAATGATGAACCAAACTAGTTAGTGGACAAATAATTTTTTATGTGATTATCACTCAAAATACTCAAAAATCAAGATTAGGTAAGTATTTTAATTTATATTACTGCCGTAGTATTATATAAAATTTGGTAAAGTTTGTTGAAAGTATAAATTTCAATATCTTAATATTTTTTAATCTTTAATTATTGTTTAAGTTTTAGTTATATTCTGGTCAAATTTACAAATTTGTTAAAGATTTGTTAGATTTTTTCGAAAATCCAGAAATTTGTTAAATTTTAATTGAAATCCTAAAAAAAATTGTTGAAATTACAAATTTAAATTACGAAATCTACATAATCATAATAACCCATAGATTTTTCAAAAAATTAAATCTATTTATATATTCAGACACAACCAAACTCTGGCACTTGTTGTCAATCAGTCACACCGATGCATGTAATTGAAGAAGATTAGGGCTTGACCTAAATCTTGGCGAGTGTGTTCTGCTCTTGTGCTTTTGACCTCGTAATCCCTTTTGACTGTTTTCTCTCTGATTGGGAAGCTACTTTTCATTTGGTTTTGCTTTTTTGTTGGCTTTTCATCTTGCTATGTGATTGATTGACTCATTGATTGGCCAGCGATACTAGGGCATCTAGTTAGTCACCCATTCACCAGCTTGTGGACTCATTAAGTCCAATTGTGGGTGTGTTTGCTCCTTGCATTTTTGTTTTTTTGGTTACTTTTACGAATTTCACCTCTTTTGCACAAGTTTGAAAAAAGTTTCGTTTACTAGCTTGAACGTCTTCTTCCGACATAAATTACATTATTGGTCGGTGTTTCATTGATCTGAATGAACTTCTCTTTTCATTTTTTAATCTGCTTGAAAAGCTTGTGATCAAAAACATTTTCGATAATAAACATTTCCCATATAACCAAAACTAGTATTGTAAGATTAAAAAAATCCTTCTCAAATTTATATTAAATAATCAACATTTTATAATCTAATATTCATAATTTATGTTATATTTAATTGACATTTTGTAATATAATACTTGTATAATTAGAATTACTTATAAATTATAAATAACTTTAAATAATTCATGTTATATTTAATTGACATTTCGTAATATAATACTTATATAATTAGAATTACATATTCAACTTATAAAAACTTTAAATAACGTATCTCGAATTACTTTTGTGAATTATTTCCCATCACGATTCAAATATCTCCACGTTAAAATCGAACTTTATTGCATCGACCAAAAACGTATATCTAAAAAGAGAATTGACAACAAAAAAAATTGTTTCATTTCCCTAGATCTTAAACTAAATCATTTTAGATCACCACAGCTGGCTGCAATTATTTGATTTCCGCAGTTTAAAATATAAAATAGGGCGGGTTCGAATGCAACGTGTCTTTCATATCATCCAACCAATTTCCAGGGTTTCTCGGAAGCAAAATTCTAAATACTTAATTGGACGTCAAATTGGGGATTCAGCAGTTGCAATCATTTCGCGAAACTGGAGTCTGAACGTTCAGTTCGCTTCTTTTTTGGGTTCGTTGACGTGATAACTGGAAAGTGAGCGTCTAATGATTTGCAAATGTATGTTAAATTTATTGTACAAAAATCTGATGTAGTTATTAACATGGCTTTGTGGGGGTGTAAAGGTTGTAATTATTGTTATAATGATCGTAGAACAAAAACAATTGTTACATAATAGTTAGTATTTGATTTTTGTGGGGGTGTAAAGGTTGTAATTATTGTTATAATGATTGTAGAATAAAAACAATTGTTACATAATAGTTAGTATTTGATTGATAAATGGTTATAGTAAAGTTTTCAAATGCCAATGAATCATATTCGCGCATAAAAAAATATATATTTATGGATGATGTTGGTTATGAGAAGATATCTTTTCTAAAATGTGAAAATTTGGGAAAAATAACTTTATGGATGATATGAATTTTTTAATTTTGTTTAGGTTTTCCTTTGTTAATTTTATTTTATTTTTTATTTTTTCTCACGCACATATATAACTAAATTAATAAAAAATAATAATTGTAATTACAATTATATCAAATTCTAAAAATCATGTCATGATTATTGTAACTAAGAAGTTAATAAATAGACACAAATTATAATAATTATATATACTAATAAAAGAACAAAATTCTGACATTTAGACAGAAAATTATCTAATTTAAATAACTAATTCCCACATTGCATTATTAATTATGAAATTTGCTACTGTCATCAGTCATCAATTCTCAAAGAGCTAAAAATAGTAATTATATTATAAATAAAAATAACTAGTGATGCACTTGTAATCATTACAAAATAAGAGGTTCAAGTTCAATCAAGATTATAAAAAATTAAAATATAAAAAAAAAAAATCAATTTATAATGTTAAATTATAGATAAGTTGCATTTTTTTTTGTGCCTCAGAACTAATAGAAAAATCAAACGAAAATCCAATGCATCATTAGTGCCTCTAATAAGGATAATCAAACCAATTTTAATGAATAATAAAAAAAAAAACAAAATTTCAATCACATGCCCTAACTAGTAGAAGATGCACATTATTTTTGTCAAAGCAAAATAATATCCCATTAAAAAAAAATCAATCTTAAATACCATACTTATAACAAGTATAATAATACATACATTTTAATTAAAAAAAAAGAAAAAATCAATTATAATGAAATTGCATATTTCAATAAAATAAAAATAAAAATATAATATATGTTTACTTTATTGAATAACTCATTTCAATTTTAGATTTTAATAAAAGAATTAAAAAAAAAAACTAAACTAAACAATTTTTTAATACTAATCATAAATAAATATAAATTTGCAATACTTCATTAAAAAAATGTAGTAACAACTCTTGTTGAGATAAACAAGGATCATGTGTCAAACTAAGTTAAATATAAATTTCTAAATAATAGGTAAAAACAGAAAAAATGTTTCATTAAATTACACTCTCAAATACAATAAATTATGAGTTCTTTAAACAATAAATATTTAATTTTCTTAAATAATATTTAAAAAAAACTATTTCTTTTTATTAAAACAAATTTTTAGTACAACATGTAACTTTATAATCCCAATATATCAAATCATACAATAACATAAATTTGTTAAATAATATTAGTGATGCATAAAATTACAATTTCTAACATATCACTTAAAAAAATATTTACTTAACATATAACATCATCTTTCAAAAGATTAACATATAAGGATGTTTATAAGTAAAGCTTTGTTTAAAAAAAAAAAAATCATTCAACAAATTTATAAACACCATACTATAAGAAATTAAAATATTTAACAAAAATAAATAGCATCTTGTCTATTTGTTAGTAAATATTATCAGAGGTACTGATGATAAAAAATCAATTCCTTTAGTTAATATTAATAAAACTTTATTAATATTTCAATTATTTAAAAAAGAAACTTAGTAAGTATAAAGCACTGACTATAAAAAGTTATTTATACTTAATATTAATAAAAAATTATTAATATTATAATTATTAAAAAAAAAAAAAAAAACTAACTTAACATATTGTTATTATTTTTCTATTTTATTGCTGATTTTTGTTTTTTTTCATAACATTCAAATTCAAAATCCCCCCTTCATGCTAAATATATCATACTTTTATATCCAAATGGTTGAAAATATTTTTAAATAATGAATTAGAATTTGAATATTCACATATCCAAATTATATAAAAGATTATAAATATGCATTAGAATTTGATGTTCACATTTTTATAACTCACTAAATTAATAAAAAAATATACACTAACCACCAAATAATTTGATATTTATTTACTATTATCTATGTGCATTTTAGAAACTTTACAACACTCCACTAAATCATATAATCAGTTTACCAAAAATACATGAAAAATTTTCAAAATATAATAATGACATTCATACCGGGCAGAATATGTTATATAATACAGTAAATCTTCAACTATTCAAATCTATATAGTAAGTCAACCTCGTTAGAAAAAGAATACAATAAGAACCAAATAGGTTACCTATATTTCTTAGGATTAACTAAATACATTTAGAAACTTTATAACACACCACAAAATCATATAATCGCTTTAAGAAAAAATACAATCCTCCCAGTAAGATGATCATTCAAGTAAGGATAACAACCATAGACCTATATAAAGAGGAGAATAATCACCCAATAAGGATAAATAGCATGGAAGCCTTATTTAAGTTGGGATATGTTAAAGCTAATATATATCAATAGTCTTTTTTATAGGTGTATATTTGTTTCTCTTTATATTTTTATATTTATAATATTAGATATAATTAAAATTGGTTATTTATTTGAAAAATTAATTAATATTAAGTATTTTGTGTTTTTTATTAAAATGTCATTTAAAGTCAATTTAGAGAGATAAAATATGTATGTTTTTTTTAAATATTAGAAATTAAATAATTATGTTCAGGCAAATTCTTTGTCCTATAAACAAAAAAATCTTATTCACAATTTTGGTACCTAACTTGTAATGACCCAAATATAAAATTTGCAGAAAATAGCTTCCAAATTTAAGTTATCAACACCATAAACAATTTGCACAAATTAAACCAAAAAATTTATGGAAAAAAGGAAAATAGAATTTGCAATTAAATAACAAGCAATATAAATATGCAAAGATCTCAGCCTTATTTTATTAATATGTAAATAAGCTAGTACAAGAGCACGAATATGGCCCCAAGTAGATCTACGATAATGTCACCTCCAAAACAATCTTAAAATCAATAAATTACATCTTGTGAATCCTGAATGGATCCACCAAGGGAAGGGAGCACCAAATGGGTGTTGGGTCACTCTCACTGAATTGCCTTAGGGTTTTCGTCCTAGGGCTAGTGTTGAAGTAGAGAACTGGGTTCTCAAAACCTCACCACAAAAAGAATGCACAAATCCAAAATGTCTCAAAATGAACTCCTCCTCCCCTTTTATAGATGTGATGGATAGATCTCCAGCCTCTAAAAACACCATATTTTTTTATTATTCTAGAAGCTCCTCCATTGAATTTATCTTAACTAAATTTTCAATTTTTTTATTTTATTTCAGTTCAAGCTCATCCATTGAATTTATCTTAACTGAAATTTTAATTTGATTTTACTTCACATTAGTCACTTTTGGGCCTTTTTGTCCAATTAATTATTTTTTCTTAATTAGATGACTAATTAAAGTCATTTTTAATTAAGGAAAATGGTAAATCACCCACTATACTCTCACTTCTCAGCATCCCATCCATCATGTAGATCCCAACTCCAACAAGCTGTTACATTCCATTAAATAATCTTCCTTGAATCTTCCTTGAATCCCAGCATCCTGTAGATCTTCTCATTCCAATTCCAACAAGTTGTTACATTCCATCAAATAATCTTCTTGGAATGCCACCTCCGGCATAATTATTTAAATTAGACCCCATTTTAATGCTAATTAATTCTTTACGTATATCTGTCTTTAGAGAAATTGATATTGAAACAAATTAGTTAATATAGATATCCAAGTCATTTATTTAAATTTCTTAATGAAATATTAAAAAAATATAAAAATTATACATCTCTCTACTATTCAAAAGTATGCACATTTAATTATTTTACCCCTCCAAAGTTGTTGTAAAATTATATTACTTCATTTGGATAGAGAGATATTTTATTTATATTTGAGAA
This sequence comes from Pinus taeda, assembly GCA_000404065.3. Classification (NCBI taxonomy): domain Eukaryota; kingdom Viridiplantae; phylum Streptophyta; class Pinopsida; order Pinales; family Pinaceae; genus Pinus; species Pinus taeda. The sequence continues at coordinate 2,244 of APFE031078268.1, read as the reverse complement.
TGAATCTAAAATATTTTTATCACATTTCCTTTATATTAGGTTATAATATCAAAATTGAACCAAGCTAGCACACAAAGAGTCAGATTATTTACTACATTAAAGAATATGTATACTATACCTAGAAGAGATGATCTATTTGATCAAACTATAGGAGCAACAATTTTCTTAAAATAGATCCTGTAACTAGATATGATCAGTTAAGGATTAAGGAATGTGACATCCCAAAAACCACTTTTATAACTCACTTCATGCATTATGAGTTTTTTCTAGTAATGTTTGGTTTGACCATTGAATATGTTCATAAACCTCATCAATGGCTTGTTCCAGAAGCTTTTGGACCACTTTGTCCAAATATTTTTGGATGATATTCTAATGTATTCCAAGAATGAAAATAGTGTGAGGAGCAATTAAAGGTTGTGCTACCCCTAGACCCTCCTCCCTAGGGCCATATTCCTTCATTATCTTAAGGCCTTATTTCTTCATTATCTCCTCTACCCTTACGCCTTATTAATTCACTATCTCCTCTTCATTAGGGCCCTATTCCTACCCTTAATCTCCTTCAACCTATTTACCCCTAGATTTTGATCCCCTTTATTCTAGATCTCACATTAGCTTATCCCATAACCTTAGTTTCTTTCATTAACCACAACAAGTAGTTACCAACCTCTAAACCAATAAAAAGTTATTGAGAAAAAGATACCCATTACATACCAATGGTAATGCATTCATAACTAAAAGCGACATTCTTATCTTTTTAAACGCATATATTTAACATTCATAACTAAGAGCGACATTCTTATTTTTTTGACCATATATTTAACCATTTAACCATCCATCAATGTGTATAAATTTTTTCTTGTTTGTTAAAACGCATATATTTAACTATCCATCAATATGTATAAATTTTCTTGTAAACACTAACCCTTAATTCTGATTGGACCTCACATATAAAATATGACTCAAACATGGTGTCACTTTCACATCAAAAGCGAAAGTAATTACAATGAGTTCAACCAACACATGGTAACATATCTATGTTTGGATTCATCACCAGCTGGGACACATTATGCGATGCCTCGAGATAATGCTTTATTTTTTGGGTTACGTACTGAGTTTGATGCTTTATCTTTGTGAGCTACGTACCGAATTTGATGCGCACATTGTTACAACTCTGACAAGGTTTACATTCTTTAAAATCTCCAAAACTAATTTCGAAATGAAAGATTTGAGTAAATACCTATTTCAATTCTAGTAGTTTCGTAATTTTCAAATCTGATTTAGTTTTATTTAAAATTAATACTCTAAACTAATGTTTCTTCAGTACTTCAATGTAAAATTTAAAAACACCATGAACTTTAGACTGTTACCTTCCTCCTTCCCACCTCTGAGTATAATAGCTGGGTGCAGACTCTCTGTACCATAAACCCCATTATCATGATGCTTCTAATTGTCCAGCATTGCAATATTAATACATATTATTTTTTAGATTCCGTTATGCTCGTGATAAATCATGAGTTAAAACACTAAGTTACTAAATACGTCACTTAGAATCTTTCGTAAACTATATAGCAGAAAGCTTGTTACAATAAACACACGTTGGATCTATGGTGTAGGCCATTGATAGTACATGTATAGCGATGAATGTTGATTTTCACCATGTAATTTCCGTCGGGAAAGGCTTTCCACTGTATTTTTTCACTCATCAAAGATTCCATCTAATTATTTTCACATGAAATTCTGTTTTGCTACCACATGAATAGCAAGACTTGCTGTTGTTATAGTTGAGTCACATAAAAAGTTATTGCACTAGACGCTTCACGTGCAATAGTTTGTTTTGGTTCAGTCATGGATGTTATGTGAGGGAGAGCATACCATTTTCGTGAAAAACTGAAGGCCTCAAGTCATTTATATAGAAACGTGTGCCACGTTTTCGTTTGTTTACCTGCAAAGTAGTCTTCTATCTCATATCTGGAATGATTATTTGCGCACATCGAATAAACTGTTTTAAACATTTCATGCTTCGCGGTCAACACGTGCCAGAATTTTGTGTTTGTGATCATTTCAGCTAGCAGGGGAACTTCTGAGAAGGTACTTTGTTGTTTTATATTTGTGAGCAGAATTGGAATGGGTAGAATTGAAAAGAGCTCCGTTAAACTCAAATCCATTCCTTCGATTGTTTGGTATATGTAGCGCTTTTCAAGACCGAGAGAGGCAACTGTTTAGGCCGAAAAATCAGTGCAGTCC
>APFE031078265.1:7597-18556 GCA_000404065.3 Pinus taeda | reverse complement strand
TGACTATGATTTGCTAGATGAATTAAAGAATGTCTGTATCAAGATTCCCTTGCTACAAGCCATTAGAGAGATTCCTATTCTAGCAAAAATAATAAAGGAGTTGAGTCTCAAAAGACCAGGAAGGAAACCAAGAGATACAAGAAGAATCCACCTGGTAGGAAAAATTGTAGATATCATGATGGGAAAATTACCATGTAGAAGTATGTAGATCCCGGTAGTCCAATTGTCAAAACACATATCAATGGGGTAGAAATTCCAAATATTTTGACTGATTTAGGGGCTGCTATCAACATGATGAGTAGACAGACTATGGAACAGCTAAAACTTCCTAATCTTCTTTTTACACCTACTCTATTGCAACTTGCAGATCGATCAATTATCAAACCAGATGGTGTATTGGAAGTCATTTCAGTCTCCTTAGATTCTTGGGAATATCCAATGGATTTCATGATTTTAACTTCCAAGAGTAATCTAGGAGGGCACCCACTCATCTTAGGAAGAACTTGGCTAGCCACAGCTGATGCTTTTATCAGTTGTAGATCTGGGGATATGTATATTTCTGATGGTAATTTGAAAAAGAAATTCAATTTGTATCCTCCAGCAAAAGCAATTATAGAAGTAGGAGATAATGAATGGGTTGATGATGAGGACACTATACAACCTGTCTTTACCATTTTTGAAATCAGTGAAGATAGTCAAATTCTAAACACATTAGAAAACTTTGAAACATCTTCAGAATATGGCCACACACAATTTCAGTTAGATTCTGACATCGAGTATCTATCATCTAGACAAATGTCTCTTTACTCTATGGAAGAGTTTGGTAGTTCCGCCACTGAGATCTTTCCAGGTAAAACATTGAATATCGACAAAAACTTGGAAAAATCACAACAGGAAGAGCTAACCAAAATCTTGCAAAAACATTCTACTGCATTTGCATGGGAGTATACTGATATGAAAGGTATTGACCCTAAGACTTGCATTCATCACATCTACATCGAGGAAAACAGTAGACCAATCAGACAACCTCAGAGAAGGATGAATCCAAACCTTAGGGAGATAGTGAAAGAAGAGCTCCAAAAACTACTCAATGTAAACTTCATTTATCCAATTTCAGATAGCCGATGGGTTTGTCCTTTGGTTATAGTACCTAAAAAGAATGGTAAATGGAGAGTATGCATTGATTACAGGGAATTGAATAAAGAAACTTTGAAGGATCACTTTCCTTTACCCTTTATTGATCAGGTATTAGATACTCTAGCAGGCAAAAAGTACTTTTCATTTTTGGATGGTTTTAGTGGCTATAATCAAATTCAGGTGGCACCTGAAGATAAAGATAAGACCACATTCACCTGTCCATGGGGAACTTTTGCTTACCGAGTACTTCCTTTTGGATTATGTAATGCACCCGCAACATTCCAAAGGGCAGTACTAGGAATATTTTCTGATCTAATTCATGATTGTGTAGAGGTTTACATGGATGATTTTACAGTTTATGGTGATTCATTGGAAGAGGCATTAGAGAATTTGGAAAAGGTTCTTATCAGGTGTAAGGAGACAAACCTTTCATTAAGTCATGAGAAATGTTTTATGATGTTTACTGAAGGGATTATTTTAGGACATCATATTTCAGGAGATGGAATTAAGGTTGATAGATCAAAAGTTGAAGTCATCTCCAAGTTGCCTATTCCAAATTGTCAAAAAGATGTTAGAAGTTTTCTGGGATTTACTGGGTACTATAGAAGATTTATAGAAAAAATCACCAAAATAGCATCTCCACTCTTCAAATTGCTTACAAAATACTATGAATTCAAATGGGATCCTGATTGTCAATCAGCATTTGAAACTTTGAAAACAAGAATATCTGAACCACCCATTTTGAGAGGGCCAAATTGGAAACTTCCTTTCCATATTTTTATAGATGCTTCAGATACATCTCTAGGAGTTGTGTTGGGTCAAAAGGATTTAGTTCCGTATGCCATTTACTATACCAGTAAAAATTTGACTCCCACTGAGTTGAACTATACTGTGACTGAAAAAGAGTTCTTAGTTGTTGTTCATGCAATCAATAAGTTTAGACATTATATAACAGGCTATGAAACTTTTGTCCATACTGATAATTTTGCAATTAGATATCTAATGAAAAAACCTGTTATTAATGGCAGAGTTACAAGATGGCTCTTACTTTTACAGGAATTCAATATTATTGTGTTGGATAGACCGGGAAAACAAAATACAGTAGTTAATTTCTTGTCTAGGATCCAAAATACTAAAGAATATTCTCCTGTGGAGGATAAGTTTCCAGATGAATATTTATTTGCAGTAACTACTAATACTCCTTGGTATGTAGATATTGCTAACTATTTGGTTACAGGGAAACTACCTCCACATCTATTTCCTAGTGAAAAAAGAATAATTATTCAGGAGAGTTCAAAATATTCATGGATTTCTAATGAATTGTTTAAAACAGGGCCAGATTGTGTGATCAGAAGATGTGTTCGGGAAGATGAAATGCCTAACATCCTCAAGGCATGTCATGATGAACCATGCGGTGGACACTTTTATGACAGAAGGACGGCCTATAAAATTCTTTCTTTAGGATATTATTGGCCTTCCCTCTTCAAGGATACAAAAGAATATGTCAAAAAGTGTGACAGCTACCAAAGAGTAGGGAAACCGACTCTTTCAAATGAAATGCCATTACAACCACAGGTACTCATCGAACCCTTTGAAAAATGGGCTTTAGATTTCATTGGACCCATTAACCCACCATCTAAGCAAAAGAAGTATATATTGGTATGCACTGATTATGTCACTAAATGGGTAGAAGCCAAAGCATTACTTTCTGCTACAGAAAATTTAGTTGTTAGTTTTCTTTATGAGGATATTTTTACTCACTTTGGTGTCCCAAGAGAAATTGTGATAGATCAGGGAAGTCAATTTACATCCAACATGATGGAGAAGATGATGGAAGAATACAAAATGAAGCACAAAAAATCTATTCCTTACCATCCGCAAGCAAATGGCCAAGTGGAGTCTAAAAACAAAGTTACTGAAAGCATCATCACCAAAAGTGTTCATCTACACAAAAGAGATTGGGCTGAAAGGCTTCCTAAAGCCTTATGGGCCTACATAACTACATGGAGGAATACAACAGGACATTCTCCCTATGAACTTGTTTATGGGAAACAAGTCCTGCTCCCCATTAAGTTTCAAGTCAAAACTTTCAAGATGGTAGTTTAGTTGGGGATGGATCTATCAAAAGCCCAAAAGCACATAATGGAGCAGTTGAATGAGTTAGATGAGATCAGACAAGAAGCAATCCTATGCACTGATCTAGTTCAACATCAAAGAGCTAAGTGGAATGACAGATACATCAAAGAGAAAAAGTTTCAAGAGGGAGATTGGGCATTACTATTTGATTCCAAGTTTAAAGACTTCAAAGGTAAATTTCAAACCCATTGGCTTGGGCCATATGAGATTGACAAAGTCTTTAGAAATGGAGCAGTAAGAATCAAGACCATTGATGAATTTCAAACTCCTCTTATTGTGAATGGCCACAAATTAAAGATTTATCATAAGCCACTCTCAAAAGAGGAATTTGTCAAAATGTTTCAAGAGAATTCTACAATAAGGCTGGTGAAGAAGAATCCTTCTTCCCCACCAGCCTAGCCTTTGTTCTTTTCTGTTGAAAAAAAAAAATGTATAAGCCTGAAAACCAATCACTGATTGGTAGTCTTATATAGAAAATGTAGAGTGAAAATCAGGGACACCTAACACTCTATATTTTCCAAAAAAAATCTCTCTTTCCTTCCCATTTTCACTTCACTTCATTTCCATCCCACTCCATTTCATTTTCATTTCACTCCACTCAACTTCATCTCACTCCATTTCATCCATTTCATGAATAAAAGTCTTTTTCATGATCATTTCCATTCAGATAGTTATTATCTAACTATCTCTATTCAGCCAAGTGGTTGTTGTGTCAGTTTCCGCAGCTGGAATCATTTTCCGCAGCCAGAAGCAGTTTCCGTAGCCACCACTCAAGATGTCAGTGCAATAATCATGAAAATGCAGGTATGACTGAGCATATGCTATGAAGACATGGAGCATCCACGGACATCAATAAGGAGCAGTTGGTTAAGGGCTAATGGACAACAAATGACAAGGATTCCAAGCTATGAGTAAAAATTTCTTTCAAATAGCAATAAGAGGCACAATTTTGCATAGTTATTAAACCTTAAAGCTCCACTATATGCAATGATTACCACAATAGCTCCATTACCATTCCATGACCTTACTCCATGAACCATGCATTTATTCCCTAAATGGTCTCATGATTAATTTTCGGGTTTAAGTCGTAGATGACTGCACTTTCACACTCCACTTGTACTCATGAGATGTGACCCATTTAATTATGGCTCCTCTCCACCGTACTTTTCACAGCCATTTCATTAACGTGTAACATCTCTTATGCAGCCGTTCAGTTCAAAAATTTTGACTCCACTTCACTACCCTACCATTTTGTTAAAGCCACACCTCGTTCACATACATCTCCACTCCATTTCGTGAAGTCACCTCGGTTGCTAATCCTCTGTTTCCACTTACAGTTCCTAAACACTCCCATTACCTGTTATCCATCTTCCATTTTTAGCCACTGTTTTTCCATAAGCCCTGCAACCTAGCCATCTTACCTCTGTTAAACCCTCACATGCAGTTGAATTTCAGTTGAATTTCAAACAGAGGAAAGGATGGGACGGTTATTGAGGGCAGAACTTGAAGGCCCTAAGTTCTTAGAAGGATACCCTCAAGTAAAAGATTTGGTGAAGAAGGCTAAATGGCTACGCTTCATTCAAAAATTTAAGGGCCACAATAAGGAAGTAACAAAAGCCTTTGCAAGGTCTTTCAATGACCAGGTGGTGGAGATTGGAGACCTTAAGTTCACGGTCACTGAAGCATCAATAGCAGCTGCCACAGACTTGCCCCAAAAAGGTGAGCGTTGGTTTAAAAACAAAATTTTGGATCAGCAGGCATGGAGAATTATATTACGTAACCCAGGTATGGACGTTCCTGTATTCACAAAAGGAATTCTTGTTCATGCATTAAAATAAGAGTGAGCCAGCTTACTGTTAATCATTCAAAAGTTTATCACTTATGAAGGCTGATTTGGGGCAATGTACATGTATCATACTAGGTTATTGATGAACTTCTTAGAGAACCAAACCCTTAATCTGCCCTATTTCTTATTGCTAAGCTTGAAAAAGATGAGCACTACAGTCCAAAAGAACATATGGGACATATAACCTCATTTATATCATCATGGACTCGTGAGGATTCTAATTGAAGATCAATTGGAGAAAAAAAAAGATACCTGGGAATGATTTCTAGTAAGAAACTACTTTCAAGAGCCATTTGAGGCACCTGAAAGCAGTACACCAAAGACACCAAGAAGGAGTAGGAGAAAAGAAAAAAGTGCCATAATCCAAGACTCTCCTATTAGCAAAACTAAAGAAGTTGGTCAAAAAGAGAAGGAGGAAAGAACGAAGGACAGAAAATAGATAAAATTAAAAGGAAAAATGAACATAGAAGATGTCTACCAATCACCAAAGCAATCTGTAGAGGAATACTATCAAGTGTTGTCTGAGAGACTAGTGCATATTTGAAAGCAAGCTGCTACAACTAAGAAGAAAGAAAAAGGAAAATAGAGCATGGAAGAAGAGAGTACTAGCCCACAGTATTTAAGAAGAAGCAGCAGGCTTAGAGGAAAGTGGAGGAAAACACAAGTAAAAGGTCCCCACTTCATCGACTTGGGTGGGGAAACACCCGAGAAACCTGTAGCCGGCCATAGTCCACCTCATCCTCTACCAAATATTGAAACCAGTCCTCCAGATGTTGATGTAAGTCCTTCTCAGCCATAATTAGAAGACAGTCCTCCTCCTCAACAAGACTTTGAAGTCAGACCAAGGAAAACACCCAAAATAAATCCACGTCAGCAAGAGGTGTATGATTACCTCGAATCCTTAGAGAAGACAACTGCAGGCCAGAGCACATCATCCACTCTGCCTCAGATAACACAAGATGCACAAGTCCAATCCTTGAAACAAGAAGTGTTTGAACTGGAGGTTTTAAACAGGCACATTAAACAAGAAAATGAAGCATTAAAGGAGCAAAGCAAAGTGGAAAAAATCATTCATGATAATACTATGCTACATTTGGGACTATGGTAGAAAAAGAAGAAGAAATTAAGAAAAAGAGCAAAAAGTTGAGCAGGGAGTTAATCAATCTTAAATTCAGATGTTTGATAAGGAAACCCAGGATGGTGGTAGCACCAAGAAAGAAGAGAAGAGGACTGGATGTACTAGCAGAGGCTTCATAACACCTGGATTAAAGGGGGATGACTAAAATTTTGGTTGCATGAGGACATGCAACACCTTCACAGTGGGGGTATGTTGAGTCCCAAACTTGCATCTTCCCTATACACCTTTTTAGCTTCTTCTTTTTTTCCAGTTACCTAAACCTCCAAGCTGTCAAATCATTGCATATTAGTTTAAAAAGAGCATATAAAATGGTTTCCTAACTATGTCTTATGACTACTGTTTGATTTAGATTTTTGCTCAGTCAACTGCGGAATCTTGTTACTTTCCGCAGCCAGCTCAACTTTCCACAGCCTTTTTGTTGAAGTCTATGTTACAAGTGTCTACTAGAGAATCCGGCCACATGGGCAAGTTGCAAATGATGTGGACATGGAATGTGTCCCCTTGGTTCAGCCGAATCACTCACAGAAGACCGTGGTGAAAGACAGTCAAGCGGTGGTCAACCTAAGAGTTTTACGGTGGCAGAACTCTGTTTTTCACCACGTGAAGACTTGCATGGAAAATTCCTAAATCCCAGGAGGCATGCTAACACCTGTGGACTGCTCCATGAACCAAATCTAACAGCCACCCTACTTGGATGTAATTTTCACGACTACCATATTGCTAGATTTCCGGACGTGGTCATTCACGTGTCTGTTTATCAGCGCAGATTTTAGGAAGTAGTTGTGTCATTTCCTGTTATAAATAAAGCATTCTCATACGCATATTAACTAGCTTTTTGTATGTAATTTTGACTGTTTCACGAGCCACTGTGTTGTGACTTAATCCTTATATTATGGCTGCATTTTAATACATGAGAAGACACTGTTTTTAAGCTCAATTTGTGGTTGATTTCTGATTGGCCGAGGTTGCAAAGGGCCCCTGTACACCAAGGTTCTGTAATTACTGTATAGTTTCATGCTTTCTTCATTTACGTTCCTGATGCCATAATCGTTTGGTTGTATATATTACACTGCTTATGGTATTCATGTTGATTGTTGTCCATAGTTTCTTTTATGCTTTCTAATGACTGTTAACTGATCAGTGTCTTTCTTTCAGGTTCTAATAGATAGCATGGGCAAGTGCACATAGCTTTTTAATGACTAATGACATGAAGGAATTATCTTGTCCTTCCAGCACTGTTTATTTCTTTCAGCTTTGTTTTGTTCATTTACTTTTCTGCAAGATAGATATTAGACTACTCATGTCATTTTTAGTTACCTCCTATAGCCAGAGCGAGTCGAATGGTGAGGGATTGAAGTATGAATGTGTAGTTTGATATTAGTTTATTTTTTTTGCAAGTTAGTGATTAGATTACTCATATCATTTTCAATTACCTCCTATAGCTAGAGCGAGTCAAACGGTGAGGGATTGAAGTATGAATGCATAGTTTGATTTTAGTTTCATTTTATGCAATTTAGATATCAGATTAGTCAATTTGTTTATGGTTACCTCCTATAGCCAGAGCGAGTTGAATGGTGAGGGGTCAGAATATGAGTTGATGTGATATGATTCAGTTTACTTTGCTTACAGTTTTTGAATTTCTTTGAGTTCAATTTTCTTTTTATATAGCAGCAAGGATACTGGGTTTCATAATCACTAGCCCACTATTTGGTTTAATTAGAATTTAGGTAAATTTTTATTTTCTCTTAGTAATTGATTTCATCATTGCAAGTTTGAAAACCTTTTTGAAAACTCTGAAGTTTGGAAATTATTTTAAAGGTCACCATTGTCTTGAACACTTATATCCATACTTGATTTTTAGAATTTCCATCTCACATTAGGGAATCAACAAAAAGATAAACCCAAAAACAAACCAAAAATCAAAAATGACAAAGAAGTAAGAAATCGGTTATCTTGCATATATAGTGCACTTCACTTCAGCAGTTTACGACTCCCGGATTTTGACAATTTATATAGCAATTTAGGACACACTAAATTGACCAAACACACCCCAAGGTGACATACTTGGCCTAATGTATCCCTTATCAAGCATTTCCTTAAGTTGAAACTTCAATTCCACCAACTCTGGAGTTCTCATATTGTACGATACCTTTGTTGTTGGTGTTTCTCCTGGTACCAACTTCATAGAGAAATCCACTTTCCTATGAGGAGGAAGCTCTGAAATCTCGGTAAGAAACACATCCTAAAAATGGTGCAAAATTGGATACTTCTTCAGGACTTCATCATCCTCAACATCTTTCCCTTTGACACTGGAAATATGAACTGCAAACAATACACACCCCTTTCTGCAACTTCGATTTTCCTACATAGTTGTAGTCGTTCTCACTAATGTAGACTTCTTATTTCCCTGTAAAACTCTTCATTACTCGTCATCATCTAGGCACGCAATAGCCTTATCGTAACATACTACCTTAGTCCTATTAATGTACAACCAATCCATGCCGAAAATCATATTTTATGAACCCAAAGGAAGCACATTTAGTGGTGCTGATGTAGGCATACCATTTAGCTCAAATTCACAAGATCTCTCTCAATGATGAACTCTTCTCTTGGTCCCTGTAGCTAATTGCACTAACTAATGTTTTGCATGCACTTCTTATTCAAGCAACACTTATCCACCAAGTCAAGATTGATATAACTGTAGTTAGATACAAGGTTAATCAACATAGAAATAGCTTGATCACAAAATTTACTTTCAAACTCAATAATGGATTCCTAATAAACAATCTACCTATTATCCACCATTGCATAAATCCAAAAAATACTCTCCAAAACATCTCCAACTATTTGTGCCTCCTGAGAAATATAAATCTGAGGTCTACCACCCTGATGATGTGGAAAATCTCTCCTGTGATGATCCCCACCATAAGTCCAACACTGCAAAGGCTTCCTTCCTTCACCTTTGTTCTGATCTTTAGGCTAAGGCCCATGTCCTCTATCGGTTGCATTGAACTTCTTTTACTGTGCTATGTTCTCCTTGTCACCTGCATCCTGAGGTCTTCCTCGCTTCTTAACCCACTTTCCTTTAGTCTTCTCATTCTCTTTCCAATTGCACTCAGGCTCTAACTTACACTTAGACTGGTCATAACAATGTTTCAAATTCCCAATGACTAGGGCTCATCTTACTCAATCCAATATTTAAATGCTAAAGGTAATCCATTGATGAACCTTTGAACCTTAATCTTCTCATCCTTAAGATATGGAAAATACCTAAACAACTCTAGAATCTTGGTCGTATTGTTGGCAAAAAAATGACATTAGGGAAAGACCCTGGGTTTAGGCAAGGGGCCTGTCATGCGGAAAGAGTTAATCTTGCAGACAAAACCAACCTCCCTAGAAGCCTAAGACTTTCTAGTGACAAACAAGACAATTAAGAGCAATCCTTCTCTAAACATGCATTTATCACACAAGAAATCAAGTGTTTTAGATCCTACCTGTAGTCCAACGCTGTTGTAGTAGTCTAGCCTCGTCGATCCAGATGAGCTCCTCCTTCACTTCGAAACCTGCATTCACTAACAATCAAACGATTACATAGCACCTGAATATCTCATAAAATAAAACATATTCAACATATAGACCAAGGAGTATATGAAACAACTCATTAATAACAAATCATTGAGAAGAATGGACTTATTTGTATTAATAGGAAACAAAAGAAACCATTACAACCTGAGCCTTGGTGTTGTGCAAGTTCCTCCCAGGGTCCAGCAAGAGTTTTCCTTTACTTTGATAAGCTCACCCACTTCCAAATGAAACAAGAAAGGATGGGAATCTCTCCTCACAAGCTTCTACAAGGAAGTCCTAATTCCAGCAGCATCTACCCTTTGGAATATTCAGCTTTCAACCTCCCCTCCTCTGGCCCAATGCCTGTATTTATAGTGTTCTAGAGGAAGTTAATCAGGTCCAACATCAATGGGATACTCCCCTCTTTTGGATGGGGTAGCTTCTCTCTTGATGGGATAAGTTCCTCTTTCATAGGGATGCATGAACCATTTGGAGGCGCTCAATACACGTCAAACAATTTTCTAGAATGCTCTAGAAATGACCACAAGTAACTTTTTTAAGATGAAACTCCCGCCTTTTGACCTTTACAGGAGTACGCACCCATCCCTTGACTTACAGAGCGTACAAGTACACAGGTACAATGAGCTTGGGATGTGTACACGCAGGCAAGGTAGAGAGAACCTGTGTACCGAGAGATAAACATGATTTTTAATGACTTTCTCTCTTTCTTGAAGTTTGACATGGAGAGCAGAGGTATAAGGCTTGCCAAGGAGGATAATATGACTATTTATGGAGCCATATTAACTGCAGATAGTCATGGTGACAAATTTCAGTGTAACAGATTGCCCCCTAAAGTGCAAAGCCTGTAATAGATAAGGGTTTTATATTATCTAGGGAGGGTGAAGTACTTTATCATTTCAAGGATTATCTCGTGGAGAGCCCAGTCAGAACCTGCAATTTTCAACACAAAATACATGTATAAGATTATATCATCGCTGAGGTAGGCATTCCCATACTCAGATCAAAAACTTTAACTAACAGACTAACTACTACTCTGATACAGGGATGATTTCATAGTACATCATAATCATAGACTCATGTAGACACAGTATGGACGCAGCCATCTGTTTATAATTGG
>APFE031078256.1:74356-98882 GCA_000404065.3 Pinus taeda | reverse complement strand
GACTTTTCCCCCTGTGGGGGTTCAGGAAGGGGTCATCACCCATACCTCAGGGTTCCGGGAGCTAGCGGGTCCCCAACTGGGTTTCGGGAGCTGTGCCCTAAAAGCTAAAAATAGATGTAAACTTTCCTTGTAAAATATTGTAATTTCATAGTCAATCTGGGATGTTCATTAGGCGAATGATATGACGATATAAATCATATTAATTTAGGGATTTTTCCCTTATAAGGAAACCCTCGGTTTATGTGAGGGAATTGTATCGTTACTGTGTATCATTATTCTAATTGGGAGAGAGACAGAGGAGGTTATGTGAGAGCGAAGAGGAAATTACAATGGATCTGTTGTAGATTGCATCTCTACATTTTGTTAGATAATATAAAAGGAAGGATTAGCTGTTTCTCTATGGACATAGCCCAAATTAAGTGAACCATGTATATCTGTGTCTCTCTTGTTTTATGCATTTATGTAACTGTGTTTGGAAATATTTTATGTATTTCATTGATTCGTTAATTAATTTCTAAAAACTCGTATCAGAGCCGAAGATTTATTTGGCTCATAAACGCGCAGGAGAAAATGGTTCCTAGTTTGAGTGGGAGAAATGGAAGAAGATGGTAGGTTTAGGGTTGATAAATTTAACGACCAAAATTACCAGTTGGGGAAGATGCAAATGTAAGATTATCTATATCATAAAGATCTGTACCTACCATTGAGTGGAAAATTAAAGAAGTCGACAAGTATGACAAACAAAGAATGGGATCTTCTCGACAAAAATTCACTAGGAACAATATGGCTATGCCTGACAGCGTCGGTGGAATTCAACATTTCAAAGGAAGTGGCAACAGAAGGTTTAATGACGGAATTGGTAAAACTATATGAAAAACCCTCAACCTAAAATAAGGTATTTCTTATGAAACATCTTTTTAATATGAAGATGTCAGAAGGTGGATCTGTTGTTGATCATTTAAATGAATTTAACATGGTTACGAGTGAGTTAAGTTCTGCAGGGGTAAATTTCGATGATGAAGTTAAGCCTCTGTTATTTCTATGTTCATTTCTAGAAAGTTGGAATGGATTAGTTATGGCTATTAGTAACTTTGTCTCTAGATCTAGTGCTTTAAAGTTTGATGATGTTGTTGGTACCATCCTTAGCGAGGAAATGCTACAAAAAAGCTCCAGTGAGACATCAGGTAATGGTTTGACTACAGAAACTAGGGGAAGAAAAATGGAAAGTGGAAGGAGCCTGGGAAATCACAGTAAATTAAGAAAAGGTAGATCCAAATCCAGATCAAGGATAGGGTACTAGAAATACTTGAAGAAATGACACCTGAAGAAAGACTGAAAATCTCGAAAGGGAAAGGAAGGAGATGGACAACAAAAGAACAATCATGAAGCAAATGTGATAGGTTATGTGTTGCACGATGCTTTGATTCTTCCATTAAAGAATATTATTGATGATTGGGTGGTATATTCAGGGGCCTCATTTCATGGCACACCTGATAGGAGACATTTTCATGACTATGTTCAAGGAGATTTTGGACATGTTTGTTTGGGTGATGATAAACCCTGTAGAATCATTGGAATGGGTAAGGTTTTTATAAAGTAACAAAATGGAAACCAATGGCTATTGAAGGAGGTAAGGCATGTTCTAGATATGAAGAAAAATATAATTTCAATAGGGTAGTTAGGTGGTGAAGGTGTTGTAACTACATTCATAGAAAAAACTTGGAAGGTCACTAAAGGAGCCCTGGTAATAACAAAAGGAAAAAAGGTTGGTACGTTGTATTTATGCAATAGTATTTATAATTTTGTTAATGCTTTAACCTCCATAGCAGCAGACACGAAATTGTGGCATCATAGGCTTGGGCACATGAGTTAGAAAGGGATGCAAATTCTTTGCTCAAGAAAATTTTTGCCAGGTTTGAAGCATGTTGATTTGGATTTATGTGAGAATTGTGTTTATGGAAAGCAAAAGAGAGTCAAATTTATTAGAGTTGGGAAAGAAAAGAAGAGTGAAAAATTAGAGCTTGTGCATACAGATGTATGGGGACCAGCGTAAGTATCATCTCTCGGTGGCTCTCACTATTATGTTACTTTTATTGATGATGCAACTAGGAAAACCTGGATTTATTGTATTCATAATAAATATAATGTATTTGATACTTTTAAGAAATGGAAACATTTAGTTGAGAATGAGATAGGAAAGAAGTGGAAGTGTCTCAGATAAAAAGTTGGAAGTGAACACAGCAAAAAAGAGTTTGATTACTATTCAGAACATGGAATTCATAGAGAGAAGACAGCTCCAAGAACAACACAATAAAATGGTGTGTCAAAATGGGTGAACATGACAATCATGGAGCGTGCAAGGTGCATGCATGATTGCACTTACTATTTTGAGCATGTTGTAGATACTATTGTTTCTCTATTAAACAAAGGAACTTCAAGTTCCTCAGATGGTGGTATTCTTGAGGAGGCATGGATATTTAAAATGGTAAACTACCCGTTTTTAAAGTCTTTCAATTGTGAAGCTTTTGTCCACATTAATAAAGAAAATAGATCAAAGCTTGAGGCAAAATCAAAGAAATGTTCCTTTAGTAGATATGGTGTAAATGATAATGGTTATCACTTATATGATTATGAAAATCAAAAAATCATTAGGATCCAAGAGAGTTATATTTAATGAAAAGGTCTTATATAAGGATCAAATACAAGAAAATAAACAAGAAAAGGAAAACAAAGAATACACAGTGCTTGATGAGGTCACAGAAAAACTAAAGGTGCATGAAAAATATAATGATCAACAACTACAATGACAAGAGACACCTCAAACACCTAAGAGTGGTGTTAGAAGATATACCAGGATAAGTAGACCCCCTGATGATACTCTCCTTCATTATATTATGTATTATTAATTGATTCTAGTGAACCAGAAATATATGAAGAAGTAAGGTAGGTAGAAACTAGGAAGAAGTGGGAAGAAGCCATGGAAGAAGTGATGGACTCCTTGATGCATAACCAGACTTGGGACTTAGACAAGTTGCCTGCTGGTAAAACAACATTGTAGAATAAATGGGTTTACAGGTTGAAGCAAGAAGATGGAGGTAAATAGAGGTATAATACTAGATTTGCGGTGAATGGGTTTACACAAAAAAAAGGTATAAACTTTGATGATTTTTTTTCTCCTAATGTTAAAATGACTTCATCATAACTATTTTAAGTCTAGTGGCAGTAGAATATTTGCATCTTAAGCTTTTAGATGTAAAGACATCCTTTCTCCATAGGGACTTGGAGGAAGAAATATATATGAAATAGCCACAAGGGTACGAGATCAAAGGGAAGGAGAAGTTGGTGTGAAATTTGAAGAAGAGCTTGTATGTCTTAAAACAAGCTTCAAGGCAGTGGAATCTAAAATTTGACAAGTTTATGTTTGAACAAGGTTATACTAGATGTCAGTCTGACCATTGTGTTTATCTTAAAAACAAAAATGATGGAAACTATATTATATTGTTATTGTATGTTGATGACTTGCAAGAAATAAATATGCTCAAAGGAAAATTGGAAAATTCATTTGCAATGAAGGATTTGGGTGCTACAAAACAAATCCTTGATATGATAATAACTAGAGGCTGGAACAATCGCAAATTAACATTGTCTCAGAGTGAGTACATAGAAAAGGTGTTGGAAAGATTTAATATGCAGAATGCAAAACCAGTTAGTACACCTTTGGCTATCCATTTCAAACTAAGTAAGGAGATGTGTCTGTAGATTAAGGAAGAGATGGATTATATGTGTAAAGTTCCATATGCATCAACATTTGGAAGCTTAATGTATGCAATGGTCTGCATAAGGCCCGATATTGCACGTGCAATGGGATTTGTAAGCAGGTATATGAAAAATGCAGGAAAAGAGCATTTGATGGTGGTAAAGTGGATTCTTGGGTATTTGAGAGGTACCAAAAATCAATCATTATTCTTCGGTGTTTCAAATATTTCTCTACATGGATATGTTGATGCAGATATGGAGATAATAGAAGGAGCACCATAGGGTATGTGTTTACTATAGCTAGAACAATTGTTAGTTGGGTTTCAAAATTGGAAAACATTGTTGCACTTTCAACAATGGAAGCAGAGTATGTTGTTTCTATAGAGGCTAGTAAAGAAATGATTTAGTTACAAAGGTTTATGGATGAATTGGGAAAAAGCAAGAGGGGGTCAGGTTATGCACTGACAATGAGAGTGTCATTCATCTTGCAAAGAACTCAACATTTCATTCCAAGACTAAACTATACATCTTAGGTACCATTTCATAAGGTCAGTATTGGAAGATGGACAATTGAAGCTGGAAAAGTAACACACTAGCCAGAATCCTCTAAATATGTTAAAAAAAAGTTGTAACCAAGGAGAAACTGAGATTTTTCTCAATTTCAATTGGTCTTAAAGTATGATGATGCAGGTGAGAAACAACCAGGTCCAAAATGGAAGCATTATCTAGAAAATGAAGTAGTGATGGAGTTTTTAGAATTAGTCTCGAAGTGGGAGATTGTTGGGTGTGGAGCCTGATTATCTTCCTGATTCAGATGTCATGTTTCAGTCGGGTGTATACCCTAAGAGGAATGTACACCGCTACATGCAGGGGGTACTTTTCTCCACCATGGCAGTTCAAGGGGAACCATCCCCCCTGGCTAGGGTGTCTGAGGGATAGTAGGCACCCAACGGGGGTTCGAGGGTAGCGCCCTCAAAGCTAAAAATGGATGTAAAATTGTCTTGTAAAATATTGTAATTTCGTATTCAATCTAGGCAATTCATTATGTGAATTATATGACGGTAGAAGTTGTGTTAATTTATGTTTTTTTTCCTAGAAGGAAACCCTCGGTTTATATGAGGGAATTGTATCGCGACCGTGCATCATTATTTTTAGTGAGAGAGAGAGACGGGGGAGGATGTGTAAGACCGAAGAGGAAATTACAGTGGATCTGATGTAGGTTGTATCTCTTCATTTTGATGAATAATATAAAAGGAAGGACTGAATGTTTCTCCATGAATGTAGCCCAAATTGGTTGAACCACGTATATCTGTGTCTCTCTTGTTTTATGCATTTCTGTATTTGTGTTTCTGAAATATTTTATGTATTTCATGGCTCTGTTAATTAATTTCTAACACTAAAGAGGGATATTACCTTTGTGGATTTTAGAAGAATACATTTATTTTCATTGTTGAAAATAATCTTGTCTCTTAGTATCCATATACCCCATGCTACAAAAATAGGTAGGGATCTAATGTGTTTAAATTTATTTACCTAAAAAAATAACAAATCTTAAAAGGAAGTCTTGTTCAAGTCTACTTTGACACTCAGGATCTATAAGACTGACTTCCAGACATTCTAGGCAGCAAGGCAATGTATTAGTAAATGGTCTACAGATTCTTCTTGAAGTTTGTAGAAAGAAAATTCATTTGGACCCACAAATCCCCTTTTTAGAAGGTTGTCCCATGTGAAGAACCAACCAAATGAAGCATTTTAATTTAATGGGTGTAGGCCATTTCCATATAAGCCTATTCCAATATGTATCATTTGTTTTTATCTCAATATGGGATATTGCTTCATAGGCAGAACAAGCTTTGATCATCCCTACAGAGAATTCAAATCTCTAGACCAGAGAATGTTTGCAATTGATAAGCCTCACCCCATTGAGTTTACACTCTTTAGTGAAATAAATCCATTCAGTAACAAGTGCGCTAGACGACCTAAGTTCAACTGAGGATAACCAATAGTTGTTGGAGGGCTGGGATGATGTTGCTTTCCTAATGGTGTATAGGTAGTATAGTCCTTTGGAATATAAATATTGTGTTAGTTCAATGGACAACTAGTAGATTCATCCACCACCTATAAATGGATCCTTGCTAAAGATGATTTGCTTTCCATCTCCCACTTTCCATACTAGCCATTTGTAGAGTGTGAGAACAACGACCATGAGCACTTTCTAGACTATGGGGCCCATTTTGGTAGGTTCAAAAGCCTAACCTCTAATCTAGTCCACCACTGAAAAACTTCTTAAATGTTTTTCTTTGATGATCTGACTCCAAAGTCCCTCTCCAAATAGACTTATCCATAGGTGTTTTAAGGCAAGAGCTTTGGAAAACCATGTCATAGTTTTAATACCTCAATGGCCCAAAATTTTTGGAATAGATGGAGAGTACCAATTTTCTAGATGTATACCTTATTTATTGGATTTTCCAATCCACATGAAGTTGAAGATAAATTTTCTGATGGTGTTGAGTACATTAGAGGGGATTTTAGCTAAAGACAATCAATCTACTGGAATGCTTTCCAATACAAATTTAGCTAGGATCAAACTTCTGCCAAGAGACAACAAGTTGTTGAACCACAAATTAATTTACTACTCCACTCTTCTTGTCATCCACTTCCAGTCATATTTATGGTACTTGTTTGGTTTAAGAAAGAAGCTAAGATCCTTGATACCATTTTCTAGTGGGATAACCTACAATGGTAAGAAGGATTGAATCTCCATGAGAGTATCTGCACTGGCTGCAGATTGATGAAAGGAGATTTATTAAGGTTGATATCCATTCCAGTGGCACTGCAAAAGAGGTTTATGATTCTATGGATTTCCCTCCATTCAACAACAGTGCCCAAACCCAAAAGGAGTACATCATACACAAAGAGTAGATCGGTAATGAATTTATTTTTGGAGACTTTTATGCCCTTTATATTTCCATCATGTTTTTATTTTACTAGAAGGTTTCTTAGACCTTCCATCACAATAAAAAACAACAACGTAGACAAAGGGAATCCTTACTTGAGTCCCTAGCAGCTGGTTAATTTGATGGAAGGAGAGTCATTAATAAGGATGGAGAAGGTGGCTAAGGCAACACAACTCATGATCCAATTTGTAACTTGTAGACTCAAACCAATTTGAAGGAGAAAAATTCTAAGGAAAGTCCAATTGAATTTATCAAAATCTTTATTAAGGTCCATTTTAAAAACAAGATATTTATGTTTGTTGGTCTTAATAGAATGGATGGCTTCTTAAGCAATGCTTATGGCATCATGAATCTACCTATTAGCTAGGATGCCAAACTGATTTGGAGACAATTTTTCTGCTAGCATCCTCTTAATCTAGTTTGAAATTACCTTGGAGATAATTTTATATACCAAGTTGCACAGGGAAATGGGGCTAAATTCCAAAAAGGGCTTAGGATTTGAGCATTTTCGAATCAAGGTTATATATGTAGCATTGACGTCCCTTGACACTTTCCTTGATCTTCTAGATTCCTCTACCATCATGCAAAGATATGATCCAATAATATCAAAAAAGGAGATGAGTAACATTGTTCAACCATCTAATCCTGGACTTTTGTCTTTAGAAAACTTTTTTATAACTCCTTCAATTTCCTCTAGAGTGACGGAGCTACCGATCAAATTTGATTCCTCTTGTGTGAAGAAGAACATGTAATGTTGGATTAGTTGCAACTATGAGCTGATGTTTGAGGACCCAAAATCATTGAAGAGGGAGGAGAAATAGGAGGAGGTTGCAATTTTTAATTCTTTAGTAGAAGACACCAATTTTCCATCTTCTTCCTCTAGCTCCCATATAGATTTTATGTTTCTTCTACGGCTTTCATAGCTATGGAAAAATTTAGTATTGACATCTCCAATTTTTATCCATGTAGCCCTACATTTAGTCTCCATTCCTCTTCCTCCATCTTTAGGATCTGATATTTCCTAGCTGCTAGAGAGGTCATTTTCTGGGTTATTTCTATCGAGAAGGATGAGAAGAAAGTATGAGAAAAGTGATCATATTTAGATTCTATTTATGCCAGCTCTTTTTTTAGTTTTGTTGATCCAAGGGATCTTGAAAATGATCAAAAATCAGAATGCTCAAAATCTCCTGAAACCAGCGCCAAATGGTAGAGCCTTTTGTTTTGATTCCAGCGATGCTTGAATCACCTCAATCTGACACCGCATGAGCAAGTTATTGCGTTTTTAAGTTTTGGCCAAATAGGCCAAAAGTTAACTTATAGGGTATGGACGCTAATGTGGTCACCTGTACGATCATGTAGCAGGTTTTACTACGTTGTATGAATGGTAGGTGGACCAATCACGTGAGGGCAAGTGGCGTTGACGTCATTAGTCGACTAGGCATATGGTTATTTTGGTGGACCAACCTAGGTCGCCATGTGAGCCAATCAGAGAGTGCCCCATGGCCCTATGAGAGGCCTCCAAATGGCCCTAGATTTGGTGCCAAAATTTTATTAAGTCAACTGACATCCTCCATAAGAATTGAACTGTCCACCTCCAACTAGTGAAACCAACAACCTACCAGTGCTCCATGCATATCGCTTGTTTAACATAGGTGGCATGTTTATATTTAATGTGAATGGGTTCTATAGTTGGGGAGGCTATTGGTTTTATTGGTTACATGACCTTCACATCAACAAAGGTGGGGGCATTGGTTGAGGCTAAGACCTCGGTCCCATTATACCACATGACCGTTGCACAAGTGGAGGGTGGGTGTGTGGCCTTCTGCCTACGACCCACATTTTATTGTTTACATATGACCGATGATGGGGAGTAGCGGTGGGTGCATGGGAAATGGCCCATGGCCTGTGGCCCTATGTGGTCATATGACTAGCGGGAGCAGCGTATTCGAAGGGTCAACGACCTGTTAAATTTTTTTAATACAAAAAAAAAAAAAATAACACAAATAATGCCTATTTCGTTGGATCAAACCTAGGACCTCTGGGGTTCTAGTACAGCACACCACCATTGGGCCAAAGGGCATGTTGTTGAAAATTTTCCAGCACTGAGAGCTAATGAGGGGAACAGTTTGTTAACGGTTTAGAATAGCGGGCATATTTTTCTAAATTATGAGCCTTTTTTACCTCAAGAAGAGCCTAAATGGGGGTTTTTTAGCATTCTGAGCAGTGTGGAAGTGTCAGATTTTCAGTTTGAAGCTTGTAAACTAATGTAATGAAAATTTGATCCTTTTAATAGAGTGATAACCATTGGAAGCTGGACCCAGAGACGTAGCCCAAGATGGTTGAACTCCATTATTAATTTGCTCTTGTCTTATGCTGCATTTTTGTCCTCTTATTACTATAAAATTTATGCAAATTAACTTACGTTTGTGTACTTTTCCAATTTTTCTCTGTTGCCTAAAAATAAATAAACAAACCTGAAAATTAATCAATGAAACATTCACTTTCATTTTTGGGTCATTTGTTTCCCTTTTTCTCTGCTAGACTAAAACTTCCTTCTTTAGTTCCATGAGTTTTCTTAACAAATTAGTCATTGCTAATGCAGTTTGAGACTGGGTTTCTCTGTCAGATTTACTTTACCAACAATCTAAAAGACTCTTCTTCCAACCATCAATGCTTGAATTTAAATGGATATTTATTGTATGATAGGATCAAAGTCTAACTCCTGGAAAATGGGCTTGTGATCCGACAACTTATCTTATGTTGTCCAGGATTTGAGTCTCCTTACTCTTCCTGCCAATTGGTCAGCCATTAAGAACCTATCCATTATTTTGGCTATCCCTTCCTCACCAATCCTCCCATTTCTCTAGGTAGGGGTTAAGGGGAAGGGAGCTATGTCACAGAGCTTATGATTTTGCAACGTTGTCGAAAATTAGGATCATAGAGGATCTGGTTGAGCTTGAAGACCATAGGTCTCTCCTGCAAAAATAGTGAAGTTTAAGTCTCCTCTCATGATGAGGGCTTGATCCAAGAGAATGCCACTGGTTTGTATCTAGTCCCAGAAATCTAGTCTGTCACTGTATGGTCCATAGCAGTCGATCAATTTTATGGTACAAGAAAATCTTCTCAGGGATCCTTCTAGAATGATACCTATTGAGGAATAGTAAGCATGAAGTGATGCAATTTTAGGTCCTATATAGTGATTAGACCACTTGACAAGCCATTTGAATCCAAAGCACATGAAAACTAACCTGGACAAATATTTTAGAACTACTCTTTGGATTTTTCTCCTAAGGCCATAGTTTCTTGAAGACATATGATGGATGGGCGATAGGTAATGATAAGCCTTTTGAGGGAGGTGAATTTGGAGGGACCCCTAACCCCTCGAATGTTGAGAGACAAAATTATGATTATTTAGGAGGAGGAGAGGGTGTTTGTTCTCTGAGGACCCATGAATTTATAGCCAATTCATTTGGTTGGGAGAGACTAATTCCACCCTGGATATGCATATTAGGATGATTGCCTTCTCTTGCTAGAGATTTTTTGTTGTTCTTTTTCTTTCTGATAGTGACATTTTGAAAGGAGCAACTAGGCTCTCTCTGAGATTTGTCAACATGAGTAACCCCTGTGAATGTGGAGATGGGGGGAATATTCAGGGCTTATTTATATGAGGGCATAATTGTAGAGGTAATATGAGTGTTCAAGCTAGAAAGGGAGGTAGGCGCACCAGAGTGCTCTGTTGTTGAATCAAAAACCCTAGATTGAATAAGGTATTTGAAGGACATCCATTAAATTTTAGGGTCAAATTAATATGTGTCAATCATTTATGTGGCTTATCGTGGTTTTCAGAGAACATGGAGGAGGTTATATGTTTCAAGAAATCTACTATTGTGCTTTGAGGAAAATATTGACTATTAATAGACTTAAGGGCATTCAATTCAATTTGATCTATAAGAAGGGAATCTTCAACAGACGGATCTTGAATAAGAGATCTTAAGTCAAGGAGAGACTTACCGACTTGATCCGTATCACAAAACTAGTCGTACCCAAGAGAAATCTTAGGTGACCAACTATATGAGATGTCTTCCACCACTTTATTACTGTTCTTTTCAAAGGAAATGACTGCATTGACCTCATGTGTCGTTCCTTTTATAAATCCTTGTGTAGGATAATCTTTCAGAAGGTTCATTCCCCTAGAGTAATGAGGGCCCAACTGCTAGTATGACACCTTGTTGAAACTAAAATCTTTTACCTCCTCCGCGGAAAACTTTAACCTTTCTTTTGAGACCCGCAGAGGTGTATGTGGAGTCGAATTTTGAGGAACCAATTGTAGAACTGACCTTGTGAGGCTTTTATGATGGATATGGGTACCGAAGCCCTGATGCATAGGAGCCACACAAGAGCTTGTTAGGTGGCCAACATCTCTATAGTTAATACATCTAAAGGGGGTCTTCGAGTAGTCTAGCGACTGGATGATCACCTTCTCGCCCCAAAGGATTTCTAGAAATCCTGGTCATCCTTCTGTAGTCTCCATCTCGATCAGGATCCATGCCATACATTTATCTGATACCAAGAGAGAAGCTTCATCCAAGTAAATGAACCTTCCAATTGAATTTTCCACCTTGATGAGTACCTCCTTTAGCCATATCTCGAGAGGGAAGCCTGATAATAGAACCCAAGAGATGCTTTCACGACTATTTGGTCCTTGGACAGAATGCAAGATGCCACCGTGCCAGCCACAATGAGCCTTTGCCTATAACCCAAGGCTTACAGAGGATTATTTCAAGATCATCCTCTGACAGAATGTGAAAGTGGATCCATTTGTTAACCAATATACTCACAATCAGAGTATATCCTACTAGTGGTTTCCATGTCACTTCGATCTATGATAGAAGTTTCTCATGCGTCATTTTGATGTAACTAAGTTTGAATTGAGGCTTCTGTGATCCATGTCAAGATTAAGAGAATTCTCCGGCTTAAATCAGATGATAGTATATTTGTCAACGCGTTTTGAACCAACCAGTGTGGTTCATCGTCAGGACAAATTAAAGAATCAGATCTAGATTGCATGTTAAATAGCTAGAGCAGAACTTCCAACGGCTATAATTTTGATCCAGATTGCATGTTAAATAGTCAGAGCAAAACTTCTATTTTTTGGTCCTTGGATAGAATGCAAGATGGCACCATTGTAGCCACAATGAGCCTCTACCTATAACGCAAGGCTTATAGAGGATTAGTTCAAGATCATCCTCTTACAGAATGTGAAAGTGGATCCATTTGTTAACTAATATACTCACAATCAGAGTATAACCTACTGGTGGTTTCCATGTCACTTTTATCCATGATAGAAGTTGCTCATGTGTCATTTTGATGTAACTAAGTTTGTCGACCAAAGCTCTCCTAGAGAGGGATTCCACTCTATCCAAGTTTAAGTATGCCCCAAGGGTTAGTTCTTTCATTTCTGCCAATGGATTTACATGTTTTTGGACATGTTTATGCTTTGCCTTCCCATTACCATAGTTGGAAAACAACCCTTCTCATCGCACTCCTATAACTTGCTAGAAACCCAGACTGAATTGTTCTTCATTGACAAAGTCAGAGTGACGTTGCTTTTCTATTGATCGGTGGGAATATCTTTGAGATAATGAGCAACCCATTTGACCATTGGGGAAAATTGGTCACTGCTTTCTGTCATTGTGTGAGGTAGGTACGAAGGATTCTATGTGCTTTTTACGGTATCCATTCAGATGAAATGTCTGCAGATCAGGACCGGTCCAGACCAAAGGCAGATGGTAATAAGAGAAGGAATCAGGGTTTAGGACGCTGAAATCAAAGCCTTAGGGAAAACCCTAGCCTCCATTAGGGTTCTTTCTGCAACTGTCACACGCAAAACCTAGCCTCCGTTGGGATGTGCAAACCCTCCGCCATTGAATTTCTTTTTTATTTTTTTCGTCAGATTATATATGAATGAATAACTTGCATGATCTTGTTAAAAAAGATTTTGTTTGATAAAATTATGGAGATATAAATTGAAACGATTATATGGTCCAAAAATTGATCGTTGTCGAAGAAATTCAATATATAAATGACTAGCTTGCATGCTATTATAAACGTAAACTTTTACTACACTAGTTGGTTCGAAACACTTTGACCAAAAGTCTTTTATGTGATTTTTATCTAATGATCTCTCAATGTTCACCGATCACAAAGTATAAATTATGATATAACATAGACTTTGTTTAATAAAATTATAGAGATATAAATTAATAATTTGCATAACTTAAAATAAAGTACGAATTTAATATATCACACAATTTAAATATAGCAATGATTTTTAAAGATGTTGAATTTACGTTACAAGACAACTTATTTTGAAAGTGACTAAAATATGACAATTAGGAAGACAAATATTACTCATTCCTATGGCAATTTTACACTCATTTATTTTATAAATGTTATGGTTACTAAACACACACATACACACACATATATATGATTAGTATTTAAAATGTAAAATTTATTTATTGTGGTGTTAAAATTAAATTTTAAAATGTATTATAAATAGTGTAGTTATATAAATTAAGTAGTTGATAAATGTGAATAAACATTAATTATCATAAGCATCAAAATACTTTAAAATTATAAAAATTAACTAAATTACAGTTGTAAATTATTATTATTATTAATTATAAAAAGAGTAAATATATGAGCTTAACATAAATACATTTAAAAAAATGCCAATTAGAGTTGTTTCTATTGGTTGGGTAGAATGATTGAACTATCTTTCCAATCTAGATTCAAATTCATAGTAGTGATGATGAGTTAATAAAGTTTTGATAAATATTATTAGTAACGTGATGAATTAATAATGCTTTGATAAATATTATTAATGTGATGTCATTGTAACTGTAAATATTGTTATATTAACTTAGAGCCTTATAAAAAATCTATTTAGTTATAAAATATACACTTCACGAATAGAGAATGACGTACAATCCCACAACTTCTTTATGGTACTCTATCTTAAAAATTTGATAAAAAAAATCAAACATAAGTTACTTTCAACATACAATCCACATCTTCTCTATGGTACTCTATCTCAAAAATTTGATAAACAAAAATAAAATCAAACATAAGTTATTGGCTATTATCAGACTACCAAAATAATTTGGAATCTATAAATTACAAATAGACATGTATAACTTTTAGCTATTCTAACATGACAACCAGCCCACTATAAAATTAAATTTAAACGAGTACATTATCCAACAATTAACATTATCCAACCATCAACGTATACATCCAGCCCAGCCCAATTAAGGGATCAATAACACCCTAAATATTCATAGGCTTCACGAGCAAACTAGCAAACTATTCATGTCAAAATACTGATGGTATGTCAATTCGCAATAGAAAAGTTTCAAGGGAGGGATAGCCGGAGGCATTAATTTTTAAGTTAACATAGCCGGATAGCCGGATGCTTCTGCTATTCCTCTCCGGAATCTTCGCTTTGATTGGATCCATCAGCCCCGGCTTCTGATTTGGATTGTAGTTAACAGTTTGAGTCTGTTTTCCGGGCAGCATGTTATTGAACTTATCCACGAGACCCGGCTTCTGAGATGAACGAGAATGAGCAGTCTGAGTCTGGCCTCCGGGAATCTTCGCTTTGATTTGATCCACCAGCCCCGGCTTCTGATTTGAATGAGCAGTCTGAGTCTGGCCTCCGGGAATCTTCGCTTTGATTTGATCCACCAGCCAAATAGTTTGAGTCTGGCCTCCGGGAAGATATGCTTTGATTTTATCCAGCAGCCCTACCTTCTGATTGGGATTAGGCTGACCTGCCTGAGTGTAACTATGGGTGTGGCTACGGTCCTGGTGATTTTGAGCCATGATAGAGCACTTATTCTAAAACCAGATAGATCTCAATTGAAGAAATTGAGAGATGAGAATTAGTAAAAACTCCAGATGAAATGAGATGAGAATGTGAAAGTAAATAACAGGGAGTGTATATTTATAGGCTTGGTGGTGCCGCTCAACGTTAAAGATGCTACTTTAGCCGCACGCCTTGAGATTATATCCATAAACCGTCCTCATCGCGAGAGTGTCCTTCGTTCCTTGCCTGTATCCTCCTTGTGTGGAAAAGACCGTAGAGAGTAAATGACCGGATGGAATCTCACTAGCAAATTGTTAGTGATTTGTTTGTCAAATATCGTTAAAACGATTAAAATGGGTATTAGAGTTGCAGAAACGGAAGGATGTTTTATTTTAAATTTTTATTTTATTTTGGTAATTTAGTTAGAGGAGAGATTTGTAATGTTGTGCAAGGATCAGTAATTGATATAGTATTGGTCTTACCAAACCACCATAAATTTAGACTTTTGGAATCAATATATAAACAAAAATAAATAACATTAAGTATAAATAAATATTAATTTATCTAAATAGTATTTTACTACTGCAAACCATATTGACCCAACTAGAAAACAAGCTAAAACTATAAAGACTTCGAAAATAGTCTATTCCAGAAATACAAAGTAGCAGTCACTTCAACCCCCACTCATTAGCACTGAAATTTTGTATGTCAAATAAATATCCCTACAATCAAAAACCCAGTTTAAATAACACAAATCAATATTTAACCTCAACCAATTCCAACACTAAAAAAATCTAAATCTAAAAAGCACACTAAAAACAACTCTCATATATATATATATATTCAAAATTCTTTTTAAACAATTAAAATTTATCATTTTATTAAATATTATATAACTGAGAAAAAACCGCAAACAAACAAAACATCAAATGCATTTTTTAACCCTACCAATCTATAGTAAATTGAAAAACGAGATAGATATCAATTTAAAAAAAAACAACTCTCTTTTCGATGGCGAAACTTCGATTCGATGGCGAAATTCAAAACTTCGATCGATGGCGAAATTCGAAACTTCGATTCGATGGCGTGTTCCGTATTGAAAATTCGATTCGACGGGTGAATTATTTGGTCTAATTTGATTCGATATGTTTCAAGCGGCGCGTTTGGTTGATAGAGGTAGGGAAGAAAGATGGACTATTGTTTAATGTTTTTTTTTTCAAATGAAGAAAACATGAGTTTATAAATGTATTGGTATATCTTCAAAAACATTTAAAATAGATTCCGAATCAGTAAGAGAGTATGTTTCTTCCCATTCAAAATCAAACACCAGTTTTTGAGAAATATTTATTGTTATTAAATAATTTGCTCATTTACATAGCAATACCAAAATGTTTTCTACAACTTACATCATTATATAAACGTAAAAAATGTTTTTAGAAATTATATTATTATATAAATATCCAAAATGTTTCTACAAATTACATTATTATTATATAAACAGTGAACTAAAAAATTAATGGAGTTGGATCATGTCTTTCTTTTTTAGAGTATCTCTTTCTAGATACCTGTAATGCATATAACCAACACCCTCATTTAGACTCCTTTTTTACAGTGAATCAACCACAAAATTCGGCTCCCAGTAGAGGACATCTTGAGAATGATGATGTGCTTGATCCAACCTCCAAGATTAGGAGTGAGATAAGTGTGCCCCAATACACCCATCAATGAGGATCTTAGAATCTCCATATACATGAATAGAATCCAAGCCCTGTTTCTTGGCAAACCAGAGAAGCCCCCATAGGGCCAAAATCTCTGCTCTCATGTTTGTACCATATCCATTGTGCCATGATAAAGCAAACTCCACAACCACATACACCTCCCTGCGCAACTCCATCAAAATAACCAACCAGAAATTCAATACAAGGAGGAATGAAAAGAACAGTGAATCTTTATCCACTTGTATGTTGTATGTCTATGTATCCATCCAAAACCCAATGTTTATACATATCTTGTGTATGTTTATGGGGATACCTTCAAATAGGCATCCATTCCTAGCACGCTAGATCTCCCAAAAAATGAAGAGAGGAATGGTCTAATATCCCCCCCCCCCCTTTCGATCCACCAATGAAGACACTGATCTAATGAGAGAAAATTTCTAAAAGGAATATGAAAAAAATAAAGGATCCTTTGCCATACCTATACAGAAGTCAAGCATTCCGAGAAAAGATGTTGATTTGTCTTGATTGAATCCTAGCAAAGTGTGCACCATCCTGGACCTTGGACACCCCGCTTACAGAGGTTTTCCCAAGTCAATGTTTTGTTGTGCTATACCAACCAGGTGAAGAGAATAATCTTCACGAGGACATCCCATTTCCAAATCTTTTGGAACTAGCATGTATCATTTAAAGTAAATTTAGTGCACATAATGTACCTGTAGATGTCTTCCACCTCCATAGAATCCTTACGTAGCATCCCTTTCAAGGTGATGAAGTCCCCCCTCTTTGTTCTGCAAAGTCCCACCTATTTAAGATCCAAAATGTATCCATTCCATACATTAGCTCGATGCCCAACCAGACCAATATCTACAACTTTTCTCCAAACTGGAAACAATTTGCACCAACACCGAATGACCTGATCCAAATATATATATCCCCTGGCATGTAGTCTTTAAATTATTTCCTCCGTGAGGGGTGTGGCTATTTTAACTCCCTATATTTGATCTATCCCAATTAAAATGCAGTTTCCTTTGTCGAAAGACCACCTGAGCCTCTCAATAAACCAACTTTTTACCTTGTGGAAACTAGACCAAATATAACATCCAGTTTTTTTGCTGATGTTGCCTTCCCTTATCCAATCAGTGGCGCTCATTATTTTAAGGTCTTTGTAAATATGATGTCCCTCCAAATTCCTTCTTGAAATAGAGCCCGCCATAGAGATTTGATTAACATAGCCCATCTGAAAACTCTAACATCCAGTATTCACCAACCACCATATTTCTTCGAGAGGGCAATCTATTCCCATTTGATTAAGTGGTATTTTTTAGTTTCCCATGTGCCCGCCTAAATGAAATGTGTTAATATACTTTGAATTCTAGAGATAATTGTCAAGGGGAGAATGAAAAGATGTGCCCATTATACTGACATCTGTTGGAGAACCGCCTATGTAAGGGTGTATCTTCCTCCTAGTGTAAGCCAACTATTTGTCCATCCTTGGAGTTTGTGACAAAATTTATCCAGAAGCCAATTCCAATCCACTAGCCTATAATTGTTTGGTATCCAAGGTAAGTGAAGCCTTCACTCAGTGGCTTGGTACTAACACCAAAAATTCCTGTGATAAATTTGATCACCTCCTGAACACCATTTGAAAACAAGAGTAATGACTTACTACCCGTTGACGGTGCTGGACGCGCCAACATGTCAAGGGGATCTCCCCGGTATGAAGTCCCAATTAGACCTCAGACTATTTGGTGTAGGAGTCCCAGCAGTGGGTCGTAAGGTAATGCCTTGACCGCGATGTCACACACAGGCAAGTAAGATAACTATGTCGTTAGCAAGGGTGTGACTAATGCAGTGAGTCAAGGAAGGTGTATGAGAGGTTCTAACACTTCAAAGGGAGAAGAAGGTGAAGGTGAGTTTCAGGTTGAAAGAGATCAGTCCCAACTCGGCTAGGAACACACAACACAAAAGGACATGCACAGCTTCCGATGAAGTAGTCCATTCGGATGCAGCAGTCACATCATACAAGGTAAGATAACACATACAACACTCATGGATTAGTCCGAGATGAGTGTGATGGTTGTTACAACATGGTTCATGTGAAAGGTCTGTCTGATGTCTAGCAGAGAAGTCGACAGAGACGGTGACATCATTAACAACTATGCAACACATTAACAACAAGATTCATATAATTGCATACAAATCAGTTCATACACAAGTATGTAAGTTAAACAACATATATCATTAAGGCAACCGAAGTAGTCCAACTACAATAACAACATATGCATGAAAATGTGTTGGCTCTTATTATATAAAGAAGTTAGATTTTAAGTTTTTGTGGCTATCATTTAGGGATTTTTTATTTGGATTATCCACAATATTGTGTGCCTCTTGTTGTCAACGTTTCAAATCCCAACATGGATCCATCTTCAGGACATAAGTGATATATTGAAAGAGAAGCTTACCAACCAGAACAAAAAAATTTCAGGTCAGTCGCTCTTCTTTCAATCTTAATCCTTGAATTTTCAAGAAAACATATCTCATTCCATATATCCCCTCCATACAGGGAAATTATGTTAGATTTTAAGCGTCTGTGGCTGTTGGTACCATTCTAAGACCCTTTTTCCCTCCCAAAACATGACCATTTCCTACCTTTTTCTCATCATCCATTCCTCAAATGCCTTGGAAATTAATTAATTTAATAGTTTATAGTTGTTGAAATGCATATTAATTGATTTAGGGGTTTTGTGTTGATAAATTAGGATTTTAGGCCTAAATCACTACAGGAAGTCTCAACAACCTGTAAATGGCTTATTATGTGACATGTGGCATGGCAGCCAGGTCGGAGCGAAAGGCATGGGCGAAAAGAGGAATGTCCAAGCATGGACAAGCACCTATCCCGCATTGGAAACATTCCTCCTATATGCACGGTCAACGCTTAGTCAACTATGGCATGTTGGCACAAAGGCAGCAACAGCACTCAGTTTTTGTCCATTTGATTTTTAAGTTGTTTCCTAGTTTTAATTTGTGTAAGTAGAATAGGAATATCTCTGCGTTTTTACCAAAAGCAGCAACAGCCGCCTATGGATAAACATCCATTTCTCAAAGGATGTAATGCATGTAATTAAAAGACTGGACCGGGACATATGTTCGTTTACACACTATCGTTTTGATTTGAAGATTGTTACGTTTTTATATTGCCACTCCCGAACAGAGCTTTTGGTTTTCAATCTAATATCGCATACTTCGTTTTAATACTGTGATCGTGGTGTGATTATCTCGGTGTGCCAGAGACGCGGACGGGCCCTGCGTGTGTGGTATACCGACATACATTTCATTTATGTTTGCATTGTATTTACATTGTGGTTTTAATTTTGTTTACAGTCAATCGTTTGAATGATACTTGAATACGATTTATATATTCAGAGATTTGATTGTGTTGATGAATGCGTTAATTAGATGTCTGTACATGTGTTTGAATAAACCCTCTTCTGGATTGTGAATTGCATCCCGTAAAGGATTCGATCCAGGGTTGTGTATACAACACTGATATGGACAATGTTTACGAATTTTCCTTTGCATGCCTTCATTAAATATCCATGGTTGTTGAATGACATTGAACAGGGGTTTCATGTTGGTGTCTCTGTAAAGAGACCGAGCCTTTAAAGATAGTCATATATAGCACGTTATGGATAGCATTTTAGTTGTTAATAGCATATGATTTGATGCTTAGTTAAGACTTTGATTGATAGTTTAACAATAGATTTAATCCCAGCACTGTACTTAGGAGTCATAGGTTTAAAGTAGATCCTTTATGCTTATATATTTTAGGCACACGCCTCTAAGTATATGCACCCTGGTTGACAATTAATTTAGACGGATCTAGCACCCCTAGATAGGACACTACATTTTGGCGTCGTTGCCGGGGAGGCGTACTTAAAGGATTGAAAATTTAATAGACAAAAATCAACAAAAATTTAGTTAAAATCATGCTCATTTATGCCTAGGTTTAGAGACAATCAGGGTAGATTCAGAAGAACCCCCCACCCTTCAAAAACTAACCCATCATCATCAGGAGCAGACTCTGTAAACAATTCAACACCAGCTGAGGAAAATTTCATTCAAGCCTTAGAGGATAAACAAAAATCAGGACAGAGACTTACGCTCGTTGAAAGGCAAACTTTATACATACATAAATATAAGAAGAGGGACTTTCCTAGGTCTGCCACACAAGGAGAAAGTAGTGCAGTGATTCAATACACTCCAGAGATTGAACACTCTCCAGAGACTGAACACTCTTATCTTAATCTCCTCTTTAAAGGAAGTGACTCTGATAAATCTACTAAGATGGCTGAGGAAGGAGATGGGTCAGCACTACATCAAAGACACAGAGATGAGGAAGAGTCCACTTTTCCTTTTCCCATACAAGAACCACAGGAAGATGATGAGATCAAAATGAAAAATATACCACCATCAGTGCTACCTAATTTCTATGGTATGGCTTCGGAAGATCCGGACTCATTCTTGTTCGAATTTGACATTGTATGTCAGACATATGGCTATACTGATGATGCCCATAGGCTCAGACTTTTTCCAGCCACACTAAAAGCATCAGCCTTGAGATGGTTCATGGGGCTTGGTGAACATACTATCATAGATTGGGATGGTATGAGAAAAGTATTTCTAAGGAAATATCAACCTTATTGCAGATCCAAAGACTCTAAAGATGACATCTTTAGAATGACCCGACAAGAGGACGAAACCTTAGAGGAATACTTGGAACGGTTTATCTATAACTTACAAAAATCAAAACACCGAACTATGCCTCTTGAACTGACCTGCACAATATTCTTGAAAGGTATCAGAGAAGAATATATGGATGACCTCAATTTAATGGGTAAAGGTGACATCTCTGTTTTACCCTTTGAAGAAATCGCTGATCTATGCGAAAAGTATTCAAGGAGTAAAGCTAAGATGGGAAAAAGAACCTTGTCATCCAAGGCCACTAAGTCCAATTCAACAAGTGTCACAAGGGCTGAGATAGGCAACCTGTTAGAAGAATTCAAGACAGATTTATTAAGCAAAATAGGGAATCAAATTGACACTTTAAAAGCCAAAAAGAAACAAGAAGTTGAGGACCAGGTAATGTCCATTTTCTGCCCCAAGTGCCGGTAGAAACATGCATTAAAGGGTTGTCCACTAGATAGCATTCAAGTTTGTGCTTTCTGTACTGAACATCATGACATATTTA
The DNA here is from genome assembly GCA_000404065.3 of Pinus taeda. Taxonomy (NCBI): domain Eukaryota; kingdom Viridiplantae; phylum Streptophyta; class Pinopsida; order Pinales; family Pinaceae; genus Pinus; species Pinus taeda. The sequence goes on along the minus strand of APFE031078256.1, from coordinate 77,333 downwards.
ATTGTCCTAAGGTTAAGGTTTTGCAGAACTATAACATGGCAGCCAATGCAGAGATGGAAAACATGTATTACATGGGCACAAAAAGACCATGGTAGCCAAGGCCAGCACCTCAAGGTATGTTCCCAAATCAAAACTTGCAATTTCCTATGAATGATCAGATGTATGTGCAGAATTCATGGAATGTACCAATGCCATGGCAGCCCCAAAACAACCCACAGAAACAATGGAGACCATCTCAACAGTATTCTCAACCTTATCCTACATATCCTCAGTCATATCCATCGTACCAACAACCATACCAATAATACTCATATCCTCAACCGTATCAGCAGTACCCTCAGCAAGTTGTTTATCCACCTCAGCCTACTCAACAAGCACTGCCTGCTCCTCCACCAATAAATCCATCACAACTCCAATTTCCAGCTAACTCACAACCTTCCAGACCCACGCAAATTCCTGCTCAAACTGTCCCAAATCCGAATAATAGAGTAGAGAGGCCAGCCTACAATATAGAAGAAGGAACTTCATATTCCACATTACCTTTACAGAACATAAACTTGAGGTCTGGAAAGGTACTCCAGAAAGAGTCTCCAATAACAGATAGGCGAGAAGAAAATATAGAAAACGAAAAAGAGATAACAAATCAGAAGAAATAAAACAATGATATCAGTGATAAGCAAATGCAACAATTGAACCCACCTTTTCCAGACCGATTGGTCCACATCAAACCTCCATTGTCCATACCACAATTTGATGTCTTAGATGAGTTTAAAAATGTCTACATAAAAATTCCATTACTGCAAGCTATAAAAGACATTCCTATCTACACTAAAGCCATCAAAGACATGTGCCTCAAGAAACCTGCTAGAAGAAGGATTGATCCTCAAACTATTCATGTCATAGGAAATTTAGTAGGACTTATGACCAATACCGTTTCGATAGAAAAGTATGTTGATCCTGGCATTCCCAAAGTAACCACCATCATTAACAACATACAAATTCCAAACACTTTGATCGATCTTGGAGCTGCAATTAATGTAATGACCTTAGAGACCATGAGAACACTTCAGCTTACCAATCTGCAACATACCACAATTGTTCTTGAATTAGCTGATAGGTCTAAAGTGATTCCTGAAGGGATTTTGGAAGACATAATTGTCTCACTGGACTCTTGGGAGTATCCGGTGGAATTTTTAGTCCTTCAACCCAAATCTAATTTAGGAGGACACCCTATCATTCTTGGTAGGCCATGGTTAGCAACTGCTGATGCATTTATAGGATGTCGATCTGGCAACATGATCATTTCGAGAGGGACTGAGAGAAAACAACTTACCCTCTACCCATCGGCACAATCACCAGCAGTTACACATAATTTGTGGCTTGATGACAAATTTAATGACAAAATGAAGTACAACCCCTTTTCAGCATTCACCAAATCTATAATTTTCAAGAACATGACAATAATGATTTGGTAGAACTATTTCTTGTTCAACCGGATATCTCTGAAAATTTGAGACATGACCAATATCACGCTGCAGATATACTTTTAGCTCAAAATTTTCAGGAGACATGCACCATCCACTCTTTACAAACCACTTTTCATGACATTTTTCCAGTTCACTCCATCACCAACACTCAGAGTAAGGTTATAGAGATCAGTCCAGGGAAAACTTTGAACATAGGCAATCATTTGGACTCATCTCAACAAGAAAGATTAATCCAACTCTTGAAAAAATACCAGAAAGCCTTTGCTTGGGATTATACCGACATGCATGGCATTCATCCTGACACATGCACTCATCATATTTACACAGACAATACTATTAAACCAGTGAGGCATCCACAAAGAAGGATGAACCCCGTACTTCAAGATATTGTCAGAGAAGAGTTACAAAAACTATTGAGAGTCAATTTTATATATCCTATTTCTGACAGTCAGTGGGTATCCCCCTTGGTTGTGGTGCCCAAGAAAAATGGTAAGTGGCGTATTTGTGTCGATTACCGACAACTAAACAAAGCCACGCTTAAAGACTATTTTCCACTGCCATTTATCGACCAAGTCTTAGACACCCTCGCTGGCAAATCATCCTTCTCTTTTCTGGATGGTTTCAGTGGATACAACCAGATAAGGATAACCCCAGAAGACCAGGACAAAACCACCTTCACCTGTCCTTGGGGAACTTACGCTTACAATGTTTTGCCGTTTGGACTTTGCAATGCTCCAGCTACATTTCAGCGAGCTGTACTAGCTATTTTCACTGATTTAATTCATGATTGCGCTGAAGTGTATATGGACGATTTTTCAGTATACGGCAATTCATTTGACCATGCATTAGAAAACCTTGAGAGAGTTTTAAAAAGATGTATTGAATCTAACCTGTCCCTCAGCATTGAGAAATGTTTTATGATGTTGAATGAAGTAATAGTGTTAGGCCATTATATTTCCTCTCAAGGAATTACAGTTGACCCAGCAAAGATCCAGATCATTGTCGATTTACCCATACCGCAGAATCAGAGAGAGGTAAGAAGTTTCCTTGGATACGCAAGCTATTATCGGAGATTCATTGAACATTTTAGTAAGATAGCCTTACCTATGTTTAAACTTCTTTCCAAAGATGTACTTTTTAGTTGGAATGAAAATTGCCAACATGCATTTGAATTACTCAAACAGAAATTATCAACTGCACCAATCTTGAGAGGGCCTAATTGGAGCTTGCCATTTCATATTTTTACAGATGCATCTGACACTGCAGTAGGTGCATCATTAGGCCAAAAAGAAGAATCTTGCAATTATGCTATTTACTTCATTAGCAAAAATCTAACACCTGCAGAGTTAAACTACACGGTCACAGAGAAGGAAACACTGCTATCATATATGTTGTGAACAAATTCCGCCATTACATTACTGGTTATGAAGTCTTTGTGCATACTGACCATTCTGCCATAAAACATTTAATGAACAAACCAATAACCAGTG
>APFE031078256.1:33103-70012 GCA_000404065.3 Pinus taeda | reverse complement strand
CGGTAAGAAACAGAAGAAACTAGAGTGGCAAATCGAAAAACTAAAAGAGGAGCTCATGGAAGCCAATATGTTAGAGAAAGTCATTAAAAAGGAAAATCAAATGCTCCGTACACAGAGCAAGGAAATTCAAATGAAAAACGACAAGTTGAAAGAGCGGGTTAGTGAGCTGGAAGCGGAGCAGACCAACATTGGCAAGTGGGCCACCAAGTGGTACAGCCAAAAGAAGACCCTAAAGGAAAAGTACATAAGGCTGAAACAAGAGCTCCACGACCAAAAAGATGCCCAGGTAAAGAAGAACGTTGACACACTATTCAAGGCAGCAGAGGTACAGGCAGGAACTGAGTTTAAAGGAAGCACATCAGGGTTGGCATGAGGACATGCCAAGTCATTAAGTCGGGGAGAGATGTTCATACCATTCTAAGACCCTTTTTCCCTCCCAAAACATGACCATTTCCTACCTTTTTCTCATCATCCATTCCTCAAATGCCTTGGAAATTAATTAATTTAATAGTTTATAGTTGTTGAAATGCATATTAATTGATTTAGGGTTTTTGTGTTGATAAATTAGGATTTTAGGCCTAAATCACTACAGGAAGTCTCAACAACCTGTAAATGGCTTATTATGTGACATGTGGCATGGCAACCAGGTCGGAGCGAAAGGCATGGGCGAAAAGAGGAATGTCCAAGCATGGACAAGCACCTACCCAGCATTGGAAACATTCCTCCTATATGCACGATCAACGCTTAGTCAACTCTGGCATGTTGGCACAAAGGCAGCAATAGCACTCAGTTTTTGTCCATTTGGTTTTTAAGTTGTTTCCTAGTTTTAATATGCATAAGTAGAATAGGAATATCTCTGCGTTTTTACCAAAAGCAGCAACAGCCGCCTATGGATAAACATCCATTTTTCAAAGGATGTAATGCATGTAATTAAAAGACTGGACCAGGACATATGTTCGTTTACACACTATCGTTTTGATTTGCAGACTATTACGTTTTTATATTGCCACTCCCGAACAGAGCTTTTGGTTTTCAATCTAATATCGCATACTTCGTTTTAATACTGTGATCGTGGTGTGATTATCTCGGTGTGCCAGAGACGCGGACGGGCCTTGCGTGTGTGGTATACCGACATACATTTCATTTATGTTTGCATTATATTTACATTGTGGTTTTAATTTTGTTTATAGTCAATCGTTTGAATGATACTTGAATACAATTTATATATTCAGAGATTTGATTGTGTTGGTGAATGCATTAATTAGATGTCTGTACATGTGTTCGAATAAACCCTCTTTTGGATTGTGAATTGCATCCCGTAAAGGATTCAATCCAGGGCTGTGTATACAACACTGATATGGACAATGTTTACGAATTTTCCTTTGCATGCCTTCATTAAATATCCATGGCTGTTGAATGACATTGAACAGGGGTTTCATGTTGGTGTCTCTGTAAGGAGACCGAGCCTTTAAAGATAGTCATATATAGCACGTTATGGATTGCATTTTAGTTGTTAATAGCATATGATTTGATGCTTAGTTAAGACTTTGATTGATAGTTTAACAATAGATTTAATCCCAGCACTGTACTTAGGAGTCATAGGTTTAAAGTAGATCCTTTATGCTTGTATATTTTAGGCACATGCCTCTAAGTATACGCACCCTGGTTGACAATTAATTTAGACCGATCTAGCACCCCTAGATAGGACGCTACAGTGGCTGTCATTTTTATCCACAGTATTGTGTGCCTCTTATTGTCGACGTTTCGTATCCCAACATGGATCCATCCTTAGGATAGAAGTGATAGATTGAAAGTGAATCTTACCATCTAGAACAAATAAATTTCAGGTTAGCCACTCTTATTTCAATATTAATCCTTGAATTTTTGAGAAAACAGATCTCATTCAATATATCCCCTCAGTACAGGGAAATTATGTTAGATTTTAAGCTTCTGTGGTTGTCATTTTTATCCACAGTATTGTGTTCCTCTTGTTGTCGACGTTTCGAATCCCGACATGGATCCATCTTCAGGACCGAAGTGAGATTGAAAGAAGAGCAACTGACCTGAAATTTATGTGTTCTGTGTAATATTCCTAATTAGCCATGGTTAATTGGAATATTAGATTTTGTTCAATTTTTGCCTTCTATACTTATTTGTAAATAAAAAAAAGTGAGGACGGGGGACATAACTCACTTTTAGAATAAAAAGTCACTTCCTAGTAGCACAACATTGTGACTTAGAGGGGAGCCAAGGGGGCCAAAGGGTGAAGCAGAAATGGGGCCCACGCAAACACATGGAGGGAATGTGCAGGAGGGAAGAACACATGGAAAGAGGGGAATCACGCAGGAGGAGGTGAGCCTAGGGATTGTGAGAGGCAGAGGCTATAAAATAGAGAGGAGCCCCCTCATTTTGGATCATTCTGGTTATGAACATTTGTGATAGTCAGTTTGACTTAGAGCACGCTCGCTGTTTAGTTAGTCTGCAACATTGTTTAGTGCATTGAGTGTCTTCGTTCGGAGATCACACCCTTAGCCCTGGGGGACTTCGAGTGCCTGCTTGGGCAAGGTATTTCCATTGGCATTCCAGCAGTAGTTTCATCAGCATTTCAACAATAGTTTTCCAATAGCTGGGACGCAGATCAGCATGAGGCCATTCCAGGAAAGCTTTCTGGGTTTTTCTGGGTTTCTGAGTAGAGCCTGAATCCAGAGTTTTAGCTTTTTCTGAGAAGGAGAGCAGCCCCAAATCATCATTTCTTTTCTAGCAGCACTAAGACTGCCTTTAGGAGTCACTATGGGCACTTTGAGCTCTTGGTGATGCCTTTTGGGCTAACCAACGCCCCCACTACATTTCAATCCTGCATGAATCACATCTTCCGTAGTCACTTGAGGAAGTTTTTGTTGGTATTCTTCGATGATATTCTCATTTACAACAGGACTTCGAAGGAGCATCTCCAGCACATTGAGACAGTATTGCGTATCTTACAGGAGCAGCAGTTCTATGCCAAACTCTCTAAGTGTAAGTTTGGGTTGACAAAGATGTTGTATCTGGGACACATAATAAGGGTGGACGGAATGAGGGTCCACGAGGAGAATATCAAGGCCATCAGAGAATGTCCAAAGCCGAGAAACGTGATGAAACTTTGAGGATTCATTAGCATTTGTACTTACTACTAGAAGTTCGTCAAAGGTTTCTCATAGCTTGTTGCACCCCTGACAGACTTGACAAGGAAGGGGGCTTTTAGTTGGTCGGAACAGTGCAGCGAGCCTTTGATAGGCTCAAGGAGGTTATGAGCATCTGCCCAGTGCTTGCATTGCCAAATTTCATGCAGCCATTTGTTTTGGAGTGTGATGCGTCGGGAGAGGGGATCGACGCAATATTGATGCAGGGAGGTCACCCTATAGCCTTTGAGACCTGGAAGCTCCCTCCACATGAGAGGTTGTATTCTATATATGACAAGGAGATGTTGGCCTTCATGCATGGATTGGCTAAGTACTGGCAGTATTTGGTGGGTAACAGGTTCAGGGTGAGGATTGATCACAATAGCCTCAAGTTCTTTTTGGCACAGAAGTAGCTACAGGAGAGGCAACAAAAGTGGATCAGCAAGATCCAAGCATATGACTTTGAAATTGAGTATGTCAAGGGTAAGAACAATGTGGTAGAAGATGTCCTTTCACGTAGACCAGCCACATTGTCTCTTATGAACTTAGATATAGATTAGAGGGCTCGACTCTTAGTAGATTACTCCAAGGATAGGTTTGCATGTGAGGTTCTGGATGGGCAGGTGGTAGATGACAGGTACAGGGTGGTTGATGAGATCATCTATTACAGGGACCGGATCTTCTTGACTAAGGGGTCTCATCTCAAGAAGAAGATACTCTAGGCATCACATGATTCACCTTTGGCAGGAAATCAGGGGTTTACCAAAACCTACAGGGCCATTAGAGAGAGGTTCTCATGGAAGGGCCTCAAGGAGTACGTACTCCAGCACATCTGGGAGTGCGATGTTTGCCAGAGGAACAAGGGAGAGATGAGCCATCCTACGAGATTATTGTAGCCTCTTCCCATTTCGGAGGGGAAATGGGAGAGTATTTCGATGGACTTCATCATAGGGTTGCCCATGGTAGAGGGCAAGGATTGCATCTTGTCGTCGTTGACTGACTAACAAAGTATGCACATTTTTTTGCCATATCCTCACACTATACAGCAGCATAGGTGGCCGAGCTGTTCTTCAGAGAGATCTTCAAGGTACATTTTCTTCCTACGACCATCGTCAGTGACAGGGACAGTCGTTTCATGGGCGGGTTTTGGCAGGAGCTTTTCCAGTTGGTGGGGATGGAGTTGACACCGAGTACCAGTTTTCACCCACATACGGATGGGCAGACATAGATAGTTAACAAGTGGATGGAGGGCTACTTGCGTAACTATGTCAGTGGGCAGCAGCGAGCATGGCTGAAATGGCTGCATCTGGGGGAGTACTGCTACAATACTTCACATCACATGTCCATTGGTATGTCACTATTCTATGCCTTATATGGGTATCATCCTTTATCTTTTGCTGATGTGATGTTTGGTGATAGCAAGGCTCCTAGAGCCAAGATTTGGATCCAAGAGAGTTAGGATATCCTCTGAGCTCTCAAGGATAACATGGTTACAGCGCAGAACCAGTAGAAGATGTATGCCGACAAGGGTCGGGTGGAGAGATAGTTCAAGGTAGGGGACATGGTCTACCTACGATTACAACCATACCAACAGTCGTCACTAAAGCAGAAGGGGTATGAGAAGCTCAAGCCCCGCTATTATGGGCCATATAGGGTGATACGCAGGATTGGATAGATTGCATATTTGCTGGAGTTGCTCCAAGGCAGTAAGATTCATAACGTTTTTCATGTATCATGCCTAAAAAAGGCATTGGGGCAGCAGGTGACAGTGACATATGAGCTACGTAACCCATGAATGATGAGGGGCATTTGGTATTGCATCTAGAGGCTATCATTGATACCAGGGAGAGGCAGCTGCGGAGCAGGACAGCCTGGGAATTCTTGGTGAGGTGGAAGAATTTTCCAGATGAGGATGCCACTTGCGAGAATGAGCATATCTTACAGCATCCATCATTTCAGTTGCCTGAGGACAAGCAAAATTTTTCCGGGGGAGACTATAATATTCCTAATTAGCCATGGCTTAGAATTGGAATATTAGATTTTGCTCAAATTTTTCGTTCTATATTTATTTGTAAATAAAAAAAGTGAGGACAAGGGACATAACTCACTTTCAGAATAAAAATTCACTTCCTAGTAGCACAACGTTGTGACTTAGAGGGGAGCCAAGGGGGCCAAAGGGTGAAGCATAAATGGGGCCCACGTAGACACATGGAGGGACTACGCAGGAGGGAAGAACACATGGCAAGAGGGGAATCACACAAGAGGAGGTGAGCCTAGGGATTGTGAGAGGCAGAGGCTATAAAATATAAAGGAGCCCCCTCATTTTGGATCATTCTGGTTATTAGCATTTTTGATAGTCATTTCGACTTAGAGCATGCTGGCTGTTTAGCTTGTTTGCAGCATTGTTTAGTGCATTGAGTGTCTCTATTCGGAGATCTAACCCTTAGCCCCAGGGGACTTCGAGTGCCTGCTCGGGAAAGGTATTTCCATTGGCATTACAGCAGTAGTTTCATCAGCATTTCAGCAACAGTTTTCCAGCAACTGGGACGCAGATCAATGTGAGGCCATTCTAGGAAAGCTTTCTAGGATTTCCTAGGTTTCTTGAGTAGAGCCCGAATCCAAAGTTTCAACTTTTTCCAAGCAGGGGAGCAGCCCCAAATCATCATTTGTTTTCTAGTAGCACAATAACAACATCCACGCAGAGAGGCCATTCTTGTCATTCTAAGAGTATTTCTTCACTTGCCTTGTGCAAGTCGAGGTGCAATCTGTCTAATCACCTCTTGTACTCATTTATTGCTCAGTATAATAAAATGGCTTAGCATTTCTTGTTGGATTTCTTGTGTATCTGCTTATATTTCCAGTTTACATTTTTATATGTTGTTCCACTATTATTTTGTCACTTCTGGGTTATTATATCATTTGCACACATTTGGTTGGAGATTTTGCTGGGGTTTGAGGAATATTCCGGGTTAGGGATATTACATTCTGGTTGGTAAGCTTCTCTTTCAATCTATCACTTATGTCATGAAGATGGATCCACGTTGGGATTCAAAACATTGACAACAAGAGGCACACAATACTGTGGATAAAAATGACAGCCACAAAATCTTAAATCTAACATAATTTCCCCGTACGGAGGGGATATATGGAATGAGATCTGTTTTCTCGAAAATTCAAGGATTAAGATTGAAAGAAGAGTGGTTGACCTGAAATTTATTTGTTCTGGTTGGTAAGCTTCACTTTCAATCTATCACTTCTATCCTGAAGATGGATCCACATTGGGATTCGAAACGTCGACAACAAGAGGCACACCATACTGTGGATAAAAATGATAGCCACAGAAGCTTAAAATCTAACATAATTTCCCTGTACGGAGGGGATATATGGAATGAGATATGTTTTCTCGAAAATTCAAGGATTAAGATTGAAAGAAGAGTAGTTGACCCAAAATTTATTTGTTCTGGTTGGTAAGCTTCTCTTTCAATCTATCACTTCTGTGCTAAAGATGGATCCACATTGGGATTCGAAATTTCGACAACAAGAGGCACACAATACTGTGGATAATCTGAATAAAAAATCCCTATATAAAGAAGTGTAAGTCAAAATCATACAATACACCATGTAAACCTACTAGCCCCAACAGTGGAACGTTACAACCACATCCACCTGCTCCTCCAAAGAGATGAACTCGCTTTGTGCAGTGGAGAATCCAAGGTGCATTACAATATTGTCCAAGCTTGATCCAAGATAGTCTTATCAGAAGCTTGGCTGACCAAAATCCTATACAATGAGTTATGAGGGACTATTTATAGTGAAGGGTGGGGTAACCCTTGACATCCCCTTTATGACCATTCAACTACCCTCATGACTTTTCACCTACTTTATGATTGTTACATCCACTTATGAGACTTGACTTACACTTGGCATGACTCAACATTACAATGAACATGTACCCATGTGAACAATGGCTTGAACAAGCCAAACTAGACATCATTCGGACTTAGAAAACCATAGAAGTCCAACTGGCTGACATCCTCATGCTGATCAATAGTGACATATTGATGCCAATATTGGTAGTCCTTGATAGTGTCTGTGTGCTCTACTGTGACATTTGTCTAAAACTTGAACCTTGCCTCCATAGAATTCAGGTGCACTGCTTGGGCTCCTTTGTCCAACTCTTCTAAAAGCATGTGCATCATTGTCCTCAATGTGGCTGGACGAGAAACATACTTGCGCATGATGTTTGCATTGATATGCAAGTCTAGGCTAGTGGCAGTGCACATCAACTCGTTGAAGTATGAGTCAAGCTCCTATCGGACCTGCTTATTTGTCTTCGCCTGGGTGAGATTCCCAAGTGATGGCATCGCATGAGTGTGCTCTATAACATCCATGCTTTTGAATACTCATGCAAAGGAAGCCTGTATTCTAGTGATGAGTTGCAATAAGTCTTCATAGTTCTGGATCTGACTCCGGATATGTGCTTGTAGCTCAATCGCAAAGGCCTTCATCATCTTTGGCAAGTGAAGTGGGGCTCCCTTGTACTTCATCATCCATGCTTGCATGTTATCAACAACAACATGTATGTTCTTCAGGATGCATACTCTTCTTGCACATTGTTGTTTCCATCCATGGAGATGGACGACTTCTTGGTGCATGGTACCAAACTTGGCCTACGATGCTCGCATAGATGTATCAAGGGACAACACTTCATCTATTATTGCCTTCTTCAATTCATCTCGAGCGGACATTGCCACAAAGTCCCCTACTTTCTTGGCCACCTGTAGTTTCTTCGTCATTCGCTCATTCTCAGCTATGAGGAAACGAACACTTGAGCTAGTGGCTTCAGCATACACTCTAGTTGCATCGGCCAAAGCAGTTGGATGCTTGTGCACATCTATCATGATCACTTGTTCTTCAACTTGTGCAGGGGATTTTTGGTCCTCCGAAGTCGGTACTCTCTGAGATTGCAAAACTCTATGATGAGTTTCCTCAAAGGAGATGTTGTGCATTTCTACTTCTGGCTAACCACCAAGGATCTCAGTGCCTCCTTGGTCATTTGAGACTTACTCACCATCATGATGCAATGAAGCAGGTGAGTCAACCTCTTTGTGGTGAGGCATGAGGTCGGTGTCCTATTCCAACTCCTGTTGCTCCATGTCTGCATCCAACTGTTCAAGTGCCTATTCAATCTCACAAGCAAAGTATTTCCCCTGCAATGGTACACCCTGTTTGCTTGATGCTAGCTATTCAGATGAATCATCTCATGCAACTCCATCTCTGGTTCTTCCATTCTCTTCTTATCCCTCTGCCTTCATGCGATTCGTGTGTCGTGTTGCTGCCTCTTTTCCTAAATAGCCATCGCTGCTTGTTCTACAAGTGGATCTGCTCGAAACTTGCAGCTTTGCTCCTCCTCCATGCGGTCGACAATCTTCCTCTTCCCTTTATCGTGCACAGGTATGCTTGGCTCTATTGCCTCTACTGCTACAGCTTGTGCTCTCCATGATGGTGCTCCATGCTACTGTGCTAACCACTCTACGGTGAAACTGACCTATTCATTAGGTCTAGAGGAATCGTAAAAATGCATCCGTGAGTCTTCACCGGCCAAATGAAATGCCACATGGATCCAATTGAACTGAACAATCATGCAGTGATCCTTCACAATGCAATGTGGGTCATACAAGTTGAAGCTTCGGAGGTCGAATGGGTACTTCTTCATCTATTATTCTTCAACATCTACTTGCTTGATACTCCGGATCCCATATAACCCAATCCGCAATGGAAGAGCGACCCAAGGTGCCTTCTTCTTCTGCTACAGTCTAGCTGTCAAACTTGCTGAGATATGATACGCTACTCCCTGCATGACAAGCACGTTCAAAGCAAACTTTGGTAGAACATGCTGAAGCTTCTCCACATTGAACACTCGGATGAAAATGTAGGGTGGATCATGTTGGAATATCAACCTGTACACTAGGGTGACAAAATGGTCGGATAGTCGTATGATTACTCCTTTGAAGCTGCATTCGGACCACAACTTGAAATCCATATTCACAACAATTTTCGTCGGTGACCATGCCCACTCCAAGCCTGATAACTCATGTCGGGCACAGACTGCATATAGGATGTAAGTAGATATATAAATCTTTGCATGCATACCCTTGGGTGATAGTCGAGCCTTCGTGACTTGTTCCCTCAGTTGGTGAGCCAGTATGCTGGACTAGTTGCATGGTCTTCCTTTTCTAGCCAGTTGGTCCAATGCGATCACCCAACTCTGAGGAAAGGTTTTAGTGCTTGCTTGGCTACTCAGTTGACATGAGAATATGACCAAGTATTGGTACACCTTCCTCAATATCTTTGTCTTGTAGATATGGTTAGGTGTCATCCTGAAACGAGTTGGCTCCTTTACCCAATCCTCCATAATGTCTCTGGAGTTACCTCTACTGCTGGATAAGATGAATGGAGGACTCATGACAGTCGCGGGCCCTGACATCTAATAAATCTCATCATAATCTCGTGCCCAGAAGGTTGCAAGCTTCGTCCCACTGACACTGCTCAAGGTCATCTTCTTGAGGTCAGTGTGAGAAACGATCTAGTGAATCATGTCCGTACATGGGAACACGGGGTATCTGCATGCAATCCAGTACAATATGAACTTGTGAATGTTGACGTGCACCTAACGGTCCTCGAGGCCTTCCCTAAAAGTGCTTGTGAATGCTTTATTAACCTACTGCCACTTCAGTGTGATGTCCTTGTCTAGATACAACTTCGTATCTTCATAGATCCACAGACTAGAGGACATCTGCTCAACTGCTGCTCCAGTTGCAACTCCATCAGTGTCCTACGATCCTGTTCTCTTAGAATCCATTGAGGCAAATGAACACCTGACAAATATGGAAACAAGAAGCATGCATGGCAAGAAATATGTCAGTGGAAACAAAGCAAATATGGGGAAGGACACAACACATACCTTGGAAACTGATGAGCAAGATTGTGCAAATTTTACTGGGAGGCTGGGTGGCTGGAAGTCAGAACTTTGCAAAAGGTAGTCTGGGTTGTCTGGGAGGCAGGAATTGCTACTGGATCTACGAAATGCGAAATCCAGTTAGGTAGCTGGCTATTGGGATTATGCAATGCGCAATTCCAGCAGGGAAGGACTGCTAGCCTGAGGACAGATTTGCTCAATTTCTTGGGCCAAGCAGCCACTGTCCTCCAAAAAATCACAAAACAGTCCTGGAGGCCAGTACTAGGAAAGAATGCACAAATCTGGAGAGGAAGGTGAGCCTTCCTTCCCCAGATTGTGTAATGCAGCCTTGGTGAAGGGAGAGCCCATGCCAAGGTTGGCTCGACTCACCGACGGGTAACTAAAAGCAAGTAAGACAATGAATGCATGGCGACACTAAGTGATAGTAGAAGTGATTAATAATGCATGGAAAACATGAATGAAAGGTTCAACAAATAGATCAAGATGCATGTGGGTGAGGTTGTTCATTGGTTGGGCAAATGTCCATGCAAAATAGTTTCATGCATGCGACAATAATGAGATAGCAAAAAAAACTGAAACAGAGCTAGAGCAAGATAGAATACGTGTAAATGGCAGCAGGTGTTCAAAGAAATCAAGCAAACAACACTCACCCAATTGAATACACAAAAAATGACAGAAATGCTGAAAAAGACAAGTTGAGGCCACTTGCCTATGAATTTCTAAGTCGGATGTGTCGAAGAGTCCTGGATGTGTTGTGGGATTTCAGAGCTCCAAGATCGATGTGAATGAATGAGCTATGATGCGTAGAATAAATAAGTTTGGTCTCATGGCGCGCATGCCATAAATCTAGGAAAAAGAAACACTTGGAGGGAAACTTCTAAAACAACTTTGCATGTAAACCCCAACTGCTAAAAATATCTCCTTGGATCATGGGATTCTTGTTGCATGTTTCCTCTTGCTATTCCAGGGAGAATTAGTCTTGCATGCATGCAATTCAAGTTTCCTCCGTCCTGGGTGGAACTGGTCATCCAGATTGTTCAAGCATGCAGTTTCTCAACTGCTTGGGAAAAATGCACATTCCTGGCTGGGAGCTGGGCTGATTGCCCAGGAGGATTGCACAATTTCTGGGCAGAGCAACTGATTGCTGCCCATATTAGCGCAAATCCTGGGCTGAACAACATGCAGCTGGGAAAATTTACGCAAATCCTACTGGGAGGGTTGGCTGGAAGGATTGCGCAATCTTGGAGCCCAACAGGCTTTCAAAGAGGATTGCGCAATTTCTAGAGGGATGGTTGGTTTCCCTCCAAAAATGCGCAATTTTCAAGGGGAAGTTACTCAGCCTGCAGCTGGACCAAGTCCTGGTGAGCATCCTATGAGGGGATTGGATCAAATGTGATCGACAGGCTAACTTTGTGTGAGGAAAACACTTGAATGTTGAGTACTTGACGAAGTAAGACAAAGTGTTGTGTAAGGTTGGTAGGGAGGCTCCAAAATAGTCTAAGGAATAATTTTTGAAGGTGGTTGTAGCCGCTACAACACTACCATTGACCATCAGCCTAGAAGCCTCACCATATCTCATAAAAATATAATGCAATGCCACTCATTGTGATCTGGAAACCATCCCAAAAGTGAGGATGTCATCGATGAAAAAACTATGGGAGATATCTACGTCGTGCCTCAATCTGAGACCACAAAAAATACAATTAAACATAATTCATATGTTTATGATCTATTTTGATGAAACTCTCATATTTTTGTTACATTTTCCTCTGATAAATGAATTCATGAAACTCATGCTCATTTTGAAACCTTACTTTTCTACCCTATACACAATGACAAATCAAGAATGTTAACTGAGCCTGCCTACCTCGCCCCATTATATCTCTACAAAATAATCTTTTGGAAACCCTGACCTAGCCCCCTAGACCTAGACCATCATCCAGCAAAAACCCTGAAATCAAAAACCCCAAATTGAGTTGAACTATCTAGCCTAAAATCCATTCTTGCACTAGTCAAATCCTTGGTTGTGACCATAGAGAGAACCCTCTCTGGTTTGGTAGGGCTAGCTGCCAAATCAAAAGGTTGGTTTGAGGTTACCTCCGTCAGTCTCCTTTCTCAGATTTGGGACACTGAGGAGTGCTAACAGATTCTATTATAGAAGATGAACCAAATGAAACTTTTTAACTTCCCTGGAGCTTCCCATCTCCACATGATAGCTAACCAAATAGTACCTAGAGTCTAAAGGGAGGATAGTACCAAATGTATTTTATTTCATCCACGAGCCCTAGATTTTGAGATGATTTAGAATGAGTCATTTAAGTCTGGATTCTGAGAATCCTCTGTTTGATTTTATCCAAAAACACTTTGTTTTGATTCAGATTAGAATGATTAGTTTGAGTCTGGTCTCTGGGAAGAATCTCTTTGATTTTATCCAGTAGCCCTCCCTTTTGATCTAGATTAGGAAGACCTACTCAAGTTTGAGAATGGGTGTGGTTGCAGTCTTGGTACTTGGGAGAAATAGCTCGAACAGATGCTACATTTTGAGCCATGATAAAGCACTTATTCTAAAACTAGATAGATATAAATCAACAAATTGAGAGATGATAATATAGTAAAAACTCTAGATGAAATGAGATTAGATAATGAAACCAAATGGAAATATAAAAGAGTGTGTATATTTATAGCTTTGGTGGTGGCATGATGAGTTGTCTAGCTTTTTTGTAGTGCAGGCAGTGCAGTAGCTTATGGATGATAACTTTAATTATCTTATTTAACCGATAAAGTTAAATATGTTACTTTACATTTTGGATTGTGGCTTTAGTTACGCTTTTTAGTTTCCTCGTGGGACGACTGAGTGGTTAGTACAATGGGATGTCATCCCCTCCACCCATTTTCAATTCCTAGGGGGGGTCATTTTTGGTCCATTGTGATAAAGCTCAAGGTGTATGATTCCCCACCCTCATGGAGTCTTAGCCTTTGCTAAATCATAAAATCTTGGTATATCTAGCTTATACTCTTGGTTTTATAATGAATACTAAATTTGATCTTAGACTTGGCCATATTACTACAACAAATAATCGATTCATGGATGTGTATTAAATTCGAAATTGAGATAGAGAATAAGTATTGATATCAATGATATTACCAAAATAACAGTAAATAAAAATAATTAAATGTACATGGTGTGCGATGAAGATTTTATTAGGTATAACCAAAGGATGAGAAACCGGTTGTTAGAGGTCATGGCCACACGTAATATAAATGGTTGTTTTTTTTTAAATTTAGTTAAAAATTGAAAGATATATATAATTTTAAATAGATAAAATTATAATATTTAAAAATGTTTTGCCAAATTTTAACATTAAAATATAAAATTTTAAATAAAAATATTTAATATAATTAATAATAATATAAATCAATTAAAAAAAATTATATGAAGGTGATATGTGCCTATGGGATTGGAGTATGTATTAAAAGTGTGTTTTGTTAGCTAAGAGTTCGTCTTCCTCTGACGTAATGAAATAAGTTAACAACTCAAGACCTAGAGGCATCTGGCAAGAGATTCCCCTTATGAGCCACCAACTAGTCATTCTAGGTGGCTTGGTTTTCTTTGAATAATGGTGATGAGTCACCCTGCATTGGCAGATAACAGCAAGAAATGACCGTTCTCACTACTAGTTTGACAAAAGAGTTAAGATAAGTTTTCCCACTATTAAAATGGCAAGTTGATATGTGTCTCTGGGCTAGGATTTTGATGAACCAAGAGAAATGTTGATTAGGGTTTTGATAAAGAAAGTGAAATGATAGTGGTCTAGCACAGGTGCAATTGATTGTTCAATAGCATCGTACATGTAGAAAATGATAAGGCCGAATCGACTGAAGCAAGATCCATGAGCAAAGAGGACAACATTAAACATTTTGCACTTTTACGTACAATTTAATGTAATTTAATCGACCACGTCGACAACGTTAAACTCACATTTATGTAAAATTCAATTAAATTTAATTCTGGTATAAATGATGAGATTTAAAAAAGAAATGGGTTTATTATGAGTAATTATAATATGGTATAATTAATTATATAAATTAAATGGATAATAAATATTAATATACATGAATTCATGATAAACATCAAAACACTTATATTATTACACATTTTAAATCATTAAAAATAAAAAATAAACTACCTAAATTATAATTTATTGTTATTAAGAGAATTAATATATAAGTTAAAAATATATACATTTTAAAAAACTATACACATTTAAAAAAACATGTAGCAAGATTTTTAGCCATGAGATTCATCCCCACTTTACCATGAAGATTCTTAATCTATAAATAAGCTTTGTTACAATATCATGGCTTATCAATATTACATGCTCAAAAAAACATAACTGATGCCCAAAAAAACATAACTCATTTTATATGACACTTGTTTGTATAACAATTTTTTTTAATTAATCAATTTAATTAAAAGGGATAAAAAGAATATTACTTTGAAAATAATTTTCAATCTTTAATTTGTAAATATTATAGAATATTTAATGGAGGTTAAATCCCTAACATCCACCTAATAATTGATAATTAATTAAAACTTTCAAAACTCTATTGTTTTTTGTAAGCTTGGCATCAAGGAGTGTCTTAAAAGAGCATCTGTTCACATTTATCCAAGACCCCATGGACTTCAAAACTCTATTTTTAAATAAACACACTTATCCATATAAATATTATATATAAATATATATTAGATTATTGTTTTCAAAATTATATCACTTAAAAAAATTCATTTTCACTTATATTGAATTGATATAAAGTGAAACGAGTATATAGTCCAGCAAAAATTGATCTCTTTCGAAGAAATTTGATATATGAATGAATAACTTTTTTTCATTGTTAAAATACTTTTTTGTTACTACGGAAAATATATATATATAGAGAGAGCTAAGTGTTCGAAGAAACTCTTTCCTAGCATATCACTAAAGCGTTGAATCCTGAATTACAATATCAGTGAAAAAAAAAACCAACATTAATACTAATGCAGTTGCCCGATACATATAAAAATTAAACAACAAACTGAGTGATTTGAAAAATTGTGAACAAGGAAAAAATTGAACGACAACATAGTAAAAAATAACAAGGAGATTCAAACTGTGAGGTGGATCTGCATAAATGATTTATGAATTGTTGACTAGCTTCCATTGCAATTGTTGAAGCTCAATTTAATTCATGTGTGCATTGGGGATGGATTTGATGCTCTAAATTTTGTTTTCTATGTATTTTGCATATATAATGTTGCCGAGATTCAAATATAAAGGGATTTTGGATAACTTGTTTCTTGTTCTATTGTACTCCATGTATATATGTTGGTATCTGATAGATTGAAAAATGGATTTTGTTTCTTCAATTTGAAGTTTCCAAGATTCAAGATTCAAAACCTCTAAATGAGAATGACTTGTCAACCAATTTAAGACACATTTAGAATCTCCAAGATTTGAATGTTTTTTATATTGTACATCTTAGCAAGCATCATGAGGGCCCAAACTACAATCAGCACGAATTTAGTATTTGTCTCAAAACCAGGGCCTATTTTGAAGTGGAGAAATATGTTAGCATTTATTTTTATCATACCCCCTCCACCATAGAAATTCCCATTAGAAACCTCATCAAAGAAACCAATAGGGAGCTCCTACGAGATAATGGGAACTTTGGCTCTGCTCTGAGTTTTTAATATTTGTTGTGGAAGATATTCCCTAAATGTTGGTTGTGGAGCCTGATTATCTTCATGATTCAGAGTTATTGTTTTAGTTGGGTGTACACCCCAGGAGGACTGTACAGCCCTCCATGCGGGGAGGTGCGGGGGGGACTTTTCCCTCCTGTGGGGGTTCGGGAAGGGGTCATCCCCCCTGCCTTAGGGTTCCGGGAGCTAGCGGGTCCCCAACGGGGGTTCGGGAGCAGTGCCCTCAAAGCTAAAAATAGATATAAACTTTCCTTGTAAAATATTGTAATTTCATAGTAAATCTGGGATGTTCATTAGGCGAATGATATGACAGTATAAATCGTATTAATTTAGGGATTTTCCCTTAGAAGGAAACCCTCGATTTATGTGAGGGAATTGTATCGTGACTGTGTATCATTATTCTGATCGGGAGAGACATAGGAGGTTATGTGAGAGCGAAGAGGAAATTACAATGGATCTGTTGTAGATTGCATCTTTTCATTTTGTTGGATAATATAAAAGGAAGGACTAGCTGTTTCTCTGTGGACATAGCCAAAATTAGGTGAACCATGTATATCTGTGTCTCTCTTGTTTTATGCATTTATGTATTTATGTTTGGAAATATTTTATGTATTTCATTGATTTGTTAATTCATTTCTAACAACTCGTATTGGAGACGAAGATTTATTTGGCTCATAAACGCGTAGGAGATAATGGTTCCTAGTTTGAGTGGGAGTAATGGCAGAAGATGGTAGGTTTAGGGTCGATAAATTTAATGACCAAAATTACCAGTTGGGGAAGATGTAGATGGAAGATTATCTGTATCATAAAGATATGTACCTACCATTGAGTGGAAAACCAAAGAAGCTGACAAGTATGACAAACGAAGAATGGGATCTTCTCGACAAAAAATCACTAGGAACAATATGGCTATGCCTAACAACGTCGGTGGAATTCAACATTTCAAAGGAAGTGAAAGCAGAAGGTTTAATGACGGAATTGGTAAAACTATATGAAAAACCCTCAGCCTCAAATAAGGTATTTCTTATGAAACATCTATTTAATATGAAGATGTCAGAAGGTGGATCTATTGTTGATCATTTAAATGAATTTCACATGGTTACGAGTCAATTAAGTTCTGTAGGGGTAAATTTTGATGATGAAGTTAAGGCTCTGTTATTTCTATGCTCATTTCTAGAAAGTTGGAATGGATTAGTTATGGCTATTAGTAACTTTGTCTCTAGATCTAGTGCTTTAAAGTTTGATGATGTTGTTGGTACCATCCTTAGTGAGGAAATGCTACAGAAAAGCTCCAGTGAGACGCCGGGTAATGGTTTGACTGTAGAAACTAGGGTAAAAAAATGGAAAGTGGAAGGAGCCCAGGAAATCACAGTAAATCAAGAAAAGGTATATCCAAATCCAGATCAAGGATAAGGTACTAGAAATGCTTTAAGAAACGACACCTGAAGAAAGACTGCAAATCTCGAAAGGGAAAAGAAGGAGATGGACAACAAGAGAACAATCATAAAGTGGATGTGATAGGTGATGTGTTGCACGATGCTTTGATTCTTTCATTAAAGAATATTATTGATGATTGGGTGGTATATTCAGGGGCCTCATTCCATGGAACACCTAATAGGAAACATTTTCATGAGTATGTTCAAGGAGATTTTGGACAGGTTTGTGTGGGTGATGATAAACCCTGTAAAATCATTGGAATGGGTAAGGTTTTTATAAAGTAACAAAATGGAAACCAATGACTATTGAAGGAGGTAAGGCATGTTCCAGGTATGAAGAAAAAAATAGTTTCAATAAGGTAGTTAGGTGGTGAAGGTTTTGTAACTACATTCATAGAAAAAACTTGGAAGGTCACTAAAGAAGCCTTGGTAATAACAAAAGGAAAATTCAAGGATTAAGATTGCAATAAGAGCGACTGACTTGTTTGTTCTGGTTGGTAAGATTCACTTTCAATCTATCACTTTTGTCCTAAAGATGGATCCACGTTGGGATTCGAAACGTCGACAACAAGAGGCGCACAATAATGTGGATAAAAATGACAGTCGCAGACGCTTAAAATCTAACATAATTTCCCTGTGTGGAGGGGATATCTGGAATGAGATCTGTTTTCTCAAAAATTCAAGGATTAAGATTGAAAGAAGAGCGGCTAACCTGAAATTTTTTTGTTCTGGTTGGTAAGCTTCTCTTTCAATATATCACTTATGTCCTGAAGATGGATCCATGTTGGGATTCGAAACATTGACAACAAGAGGCACACAATACTATGGATAATCCGAATAAAAAATCCCTAAATGACAGCCACAAAAACTTAAAATCTAACTTCTTTATATAATAAGAGCCAACACTTTTTCATGCATATGTTGTTATGTAGTTGGACTACTCCAATTGCCTTAATGATATATGTTGTTTAACTTACGTACTTGTGTATGAACTGATTTGTATGCAATTATATGAATCTTGTTGTTAATGTGTTGCATATGTTGTTAATGATGTCACCCTCCGTGTCGACTTCTCTGCTAGACATCAAACAGACCTTTCACATGAACCTTGTTGTAACAACCATCGCACTCGTCTCGGACTAATCCATGAGTGTTGTACATGTTATCTTACCTTGTATGATGTGACTGCTGCATCCGAGTGGACTACTTCACCGGAAGCTGTGCATGTCCTTTTGTGTTGTGTGTTCCTAGCCGAGTTGGGATTGATCCCTTCCAACCTGGAACTCACCTTCACCTTCTTCTCCCTTCGAAGTGTTAGAACCTCTCATACACCTTCCTTGACTCACTGCATTAGTCACACCCTTGCTAACGACATAGTTATCTTACTTGCCTCTGTGTGACATTGTGGTCAAGGCATTACCTTACGACCCACTGTTGGGACTTCTACACCAAATAGTCTGAGTTCTAATTGGGACTTCTTACCGGGGAGATCCCCTTGACATGTTGGTGGGTCCAGCACCGTCAACAGGTAGTAAGTCATTACTCTTGTTTTCAAATGGTGTTGAGGAGGTGCTCGAATGTATCACAAGAATTTTTGGTGTTAGTACCAAGCCACCGAGCGAAGGCTTCACTTACCCTAGATATCATCTAAAGCCAAACAATTATAGGCTATTGGATTGGAATTGGCTTCTGGATAAATTTTGTCACAAACTCCAAGGATGGACAAATAGTTGGATTACACTAGGAGGAAGATACACCCTTACAAAGGCGGTTCTCCAACAGATCTTAGTATAATGGGCACATCTTTTCATTCTCCCCTTGACAATTATCTCTAGATTTCAAAGTATATTAACACATTTCATTTAGGCGGGCACATGGGAGACTAAAAAATACCACCTAATCAAATGGGAATAGATTGCCCTCTCGAAGAAATATGGTGGTTGGTGAATACTGGATTTGAGAGTTTTCAGATGGGCTATGTTAATCAAATCTCTATGGTGGGCTCTATTTCAAGAAGGAATTTGGAGGGACATCATATTTATAAAGTACCTTAAAATAATAAGCGCCACTGATTGGATAAGGGAAGGCAACATCAGCAAAAAAACTAGATGTTATATTTGGTCTAGTTTCCACAAGGTAAAAAGTTGGTTTATTGAGAGGCTCAAGTGGTCTTTCGACAAAGGAAACTGCATTTTAATTGGGATAGATCATATATAGGGAGTTAAAATAGCCACAGCCCTCACGGAGGAAATAATTTAAAGACTACATGCTAGGGGATATATATATTTGGATCAGGTCATTCAGTGTTGGTGCAGACTGTTTCCAGTTTGAAGAAAAGTTGCAGATATTGGTTTGGTTGGGCATTGAGCTAATGTATGGAATGGATACATTCAAGATCTTAAACAGGCAGGACTTTGCAAAACAGAGAGGGGGGACTTCATCACCTCGGAAGGGATGCTCTGTAAGGATTCTATGGAGGTGGAAGACATCTACAGGTACATTATGTGCACTAAATTTACTTTAAATGATACATTCTAGTTCCAGAAGATTTGGAAATGGGATGTCCCCGTGAAGATTAATTCTCTTCACCTGGTTGGTATAGCACAACAAAACATTGACATGGGAAAACCTCCGTAAGCGGGGTGTCCAAGGTCCAGGATGGTGCACACTTTGCTGGGATTCAATCAAGACAAATCAACATCTTTTCTCGGAATGCTTGACTTCTGCATAGGGATGGCAAAGGATCCTTCATTTTTTTCATATTCCTTTTAGAAATTTTCTCTCATTAGATTAGTTTCTTCATTGGTGGATCGAAAGGGGGGGGGGGATATTATACCATTCCTCTCTTCATTTTTTGGGAGATCTAGTGTGCTAGGAATGGATGCCTATTTGAAGGTATCCCCATAAACATACACAAGATATGTATAAACATTGGGTTTTGGATGGATACATAGACATACAACATACAAGTGGATAAAGATTTACTGTTTCTTTTCATTGCTCCTTGTATTGAATTTCCAGCTGGTTATTTTGATGGAGTTGCACAAGGAGGTGTATGTGGTTGTGGAGTTTGGTTTATCATGGCACAGTGGATATGGTACAAACATGAGAGCGGAGATTTTGGCCCTATGGGGGCTTATCTGGTTTGCCAAGAAACAGGGGTTGGATTCTATTCATGTATATGGAGATTCTAAGACCCACATTGATGGTGTATTGGGGCACACATACCTCACTCCTAATCTTGGAGGTTGGATCAAACACGTCATCATTCTCAAGATGTCCTTTCAACACATTTCCTTCTAACACATCTACTGGGAGTCGAATTTTGTGGTTGATTCACTGTAAAAAAGGAGTCTAAATGAGGGTGTTGGTTATATGCATTACAGATATCTAGAAGAAGATACTCTAAAAAAGAAAGACATGATCCAACTCCGTTAATTTTTTAGTTCATTGTTTATATAATTGATGTTTTGTTTGTTTGTTGTTTTTTCGAAGTTATATAATATTTAATAAAATGATAAATTTTAATTGTTTAAGAAGAATTTGGAATATATATGAAAGTTGTTTTTTGTGTGTTTTTTAGATTTGGATTTTTTAGTGTCGGAATTTGGTTGAGGTTAAATATTGATTTGTGTTATTTAAATTGGGGTTTTCACTGTAAGTATATTTATTTGGGATACAAAGCGTCAATTCTGATGATTGGGGGTTGAAGTGACTGCAACAATAGACCATTTTAAAAGCATTTATAGTTTTAGCTGTTTTTTAGTTGGGTCAATATGGTTTGCAATGTTAAGTAGTAAGATACTATTTATGGACAGTTGTGGGCCCAGTGAATGTATGGGGAAATTTTGGACATAAATTAATACTTATATATACTTAATGTTATTTATTTTTGTTTATATATTGGTTTCAAAAGTCTCAATTTATAATGGTTTGGTGAGACCAATACTATATCAATCACTGATCCTTACACAACATTAAAAATGTCCGCCCTAACGAAATTACCAGAATAAAAAAAAAAAAAAAAAAAAAAAAAAAAAAAAAAAAAAATTAAATGAAATCCCATCCCATCCCATCCTGCCACGCTGCCCTGAGCATTTACTCTCTACGGTCTTTTCCACACACAAGGAGGATACAGGCAAGGAACGAAGGACACTCGCGATGAGGACGGTTTATGGATATACTATCATCTCAAGACGTGCATATAAAGCCACAGTCGAAGATGCAAAGTAGCATCTTTAACGTTGTCAGTTAAAGAAGATAATTAAAGCTATTCTCCACGCGGCACCGCACCGCACCGCTTGCACTGCAGATAAGTGAGCGGCACCACCAAACCTATAAATATACACTCCCTCTTATTTATTTTCACTATCTCATCTCATTTCATCTGGAGTTTTTACTAATTCTCATCTCTCAATTTCTTCAATTGAGATCTATCTGGTTTTAGAATAAGTGCTCTATCATGGCTCAAAATCTACCATCTGTTCGGGCTGGTGCTCCTGAGCACCAGGACTGTAGCCACACCCATAGTTACACTCAGGCAGGTCAGCCTAATCCCAATCAGAAGGCAGGGCTGCTGGATAAAATCAAAGCATCTCTTCCCGGAGGCCAGACTCAAACTGCTCACTCGAATCCGAATCAGAAGCCAGGGCTGGTGGATAAAATCGAAGCGAAGATTCCCGGAGGCCAGACTCAGACTACTCATTCTAGTTCATCTCAGAAGTTGGGTCTCGTGGATAAGTTCAAAGACATGCTGCCCGGAAAACAGACTCAAACTGGTAATTACAATCCAAATCAGAAGCCGGGGCTGGTGGATAAAATCAAAGCGAAGATTCCCGGAGGGCAGAACAAGTAATGGGGTAGGTGAAGCGCGAGAGGAATAGCAGAAGCATGTGCATGGTGTTAGCATACCTCCCTTGAAGCTTTTCTATTGCGAATTGACATACAATCAGTATCTTGATATGAATAGTTTGCTAGTTAGCTTGTGAAGCCTATGAATATTTAGGGTGTTATTCATATCTTTATGGGGCTGGATGTATATGAATATTTAGGGTGTTATTGATCTCTTTATGGGGCTGGATGTATATGTTGATTGTTGGATAATGTACTCGCTTAAATCTCATTTCATATTAATGGGCAATAGCACAATAAATATTGGTTGGTTGTCATGTTAGAATAGCTCAAAGTTATACATGTCTATTTGTAATTTATAGATTTCAAACTATTTTGGTAACATAGCAAATAACTTATGTTTGATTTTATTTTTGTTTATCAATTTTTTGAGAGAGAGTACCATAGAGAAGATGTGGGATTGTATGTTGAAAGTAACTTATGTTTGATTTTTTTATCAAATTTTTAAGATAGAGTACCATAGAGAAGATGTGGGATTGTATGTTATTTTCTATTCCTGAAGTGTATATTTTATAATTAAATAGATTTTTTTATAACGCTATAAGTTAATATTACAATATTTACAGTTACAATGACACCACAATAATAATATTTATCAAAGAATTTCTTCGACAACGATCAATTTTTGGACCATATATTCGTTTCAATTTATATCTCCATAATTTTATCAAACAAAATCTTTTTTTACAAGATCATGCAAGTTATTCATTCATATAGAATCTGACAAAAAAAATAAAAAAGACATTCAATGGCGGAGGGTTTGCGCGTCCCAACAGAGGCTAGGTTTTGCACGTCAAAGTTGCAGAAAAAACCCTAATGGAGGCTAGGGTTTTCCCTAATGCTTTGATTTCAGCGTCCTAAACCTTGATTCCTTCTCTTATTACCATCTACCTTTGGTCTGGACAGGTCCTGATCTACAAACATTTCATCTGAATGGATATCGTAAAAAGCACATAGAATCCTTCGTACCTACCTCACACAATGACAGAGAGCAGTGACCGATTTTCCCCAATGGTCAAATGGATTGTTCATTATCTCAGAGATATTCCCATCGGTCAATAGGAAAGCAACGTCACTCTGACTTTGTCAATGAAGAACAACTCAGTCTGGGTTCCTGGCAAGTTCCAAGAGTGCGATGAGAACGGTTGTTTTCCAACTATGGTAATGGGAAGGCAAAGCATAAACACGTCCAAAAACATGTAAATCCACTGGCACAAATGAAAGAACTAACCCTAGGGGCATACTTAAACTTGGATAGAGTGGAATCCCTGTCTAGGAGAGCTTTGGTCGACAAACTTAGTTACATCAAAATGACGCATGAGCAACTTCTATCCTGGATCAAAGTGACATGGAAACCACTAGTAGGTTATACTCTGATTGTGAGTATATTAGTTAACAAATGGATCCACTTTCACATTCTGTAAGAGGATGATCTTCAACTAATCCTCTATATGCCTTGCATTATAGGTAGAGGCTCATTGTGGCTACAATGGTGGCATCTTGCATTCTGTCCAAGGACCAAAAAATAGAAGTTCTGTTCTAAATAATTAACATGCAATCTGGATCAAAATTATAGCCGTTGGAAGTTCTGCTCTGGCTATTCAACATGCAATTTGGATCTGATTCTTCAACTTGTCCTGACGATGAACCACACTGGTTGGTTCAAAACGCGTCGACAAATATACTATCATGTGATTTAAGCTGAAGAATTCTCTTAATCTTGACATGGATCACAAAAGCATCAATTCAAACTTAGTTACATCAAAATGACGCATGAGAAACTTCTATCCTAGATCAAATTGACATGGAAACCACTAGTAGGTTATACTCCGATTGTGAGTATATTGGTTAACAAATCGATCCACTTTCACATTCTTGTCAGAGGATGATCTTGAACTAATCCTCTGTAAGCCTTGGGTTATAGGCAAAGGCTCACTGTGGATGCCACAGCGGCATCTTACATTCTGTCCAAGGACCAAATAGTCGCGAAAGCACCTTTTGGGTTCTATTATCAGGCTTCCCTCTCGAGATATGGTTAAAGGAGGTACTCATCAAGGTGGAAAATTCACTGGGAAGGTTCATTTACTTGGATGAAGCTTATCTCTTGGCATCAGATAAATGTATGGCATGGGTCCTGATCGAGATGGAGACTACAGAAGGATGACCAGGGTTTCTAGAAATCCTTTGGGGCGAGAAGATGATCATCCAGTCGCTAGACTACTCGAAGACCCCCTTTAGATGTATTAATTGTAGAGATGTTGGCAACATAGCAAGCTCTTGTGTGGATCCTATGCATCGAGGCTTTGCTACCCATTTCCATCATAAAACCCTAATGAGGTCGGTTCTACAATGGGTTCATCAAAAGATGACTCCACATACACCTCTACGGTTCTCAAAAGAAAGGTTAGAGTTTTCCTCGGAGGAGGTAAAGGATTTTAGTTTCAACAAGGTATCATATTAGCAGTTGGGCCCTGATTAGTCAAGGTGAATGAAGCTTCCGATAGATTATCCTACACAAGGCTATATAAAAGGAACGATACATGAGGTCAATGCAATGATTTCCTCTGAAAAGAACGACAATAAAGTGGTGGAAGACATCTCATATAGTCAGTCACCTAACTTTCTCCTAGGCATGACTACTCTTGTGATACGGATCAAGTCAATAAGTCTCTCCTTGACCCAAGCTCTCTTATTCAATATCTGTCTATTGAAGATTCCCTTCTTATAGATCAGATTGAACTGAATGCCCTTAAGTCTATTAATATTCAATATTTTCCTCAAAGCGCAACAATAGATTCCTTGAAACATATAACCTCCTCCATGTTCTCTGAAACCTGCGATAAGCCACATCAACATTTGACGCATATTAATCTCACCCTAAAATTTAATGGATTTCCTTTGAATACCTTATTCAAATATAGGGTTTCTGATTCAACAGCAGAGCACTCTGGTGCGCCTACCTCCCTTTCTAGCTTGAACACTCATGTTACCTCTACACTTGTGCATTCATATAAATAATCCCTGAATATTCCCCCCATCTCCACATTCACAAGGGTTACTCATGTTGAAAAATCTCATACAGGGCCTAGTTACTCCTTTCAAAATGTCACTATCATAAAGAAAATGAACAAAAAAAATTCTCTAGCAAGAGAAGGCAACCATCCTGAGCCTATCCAGGGTGGAATCAGTCTCTCCCCACCAGATGAATTAGCTTTAAATTCAAGGGTCCCTAGAGCACATACACCCTCTCCTGCTCCTAAATAATCACAATTGTGTCTCTCAACATTGGAGGGGTTAGGGGTCCCTCCAAATTCATTTCCCTCAAAAAACTTATCGACACCTATCGCCCATCCATCATCTGTCTTCAAGAAAATATGGCCTCGGGAGAAAAATCCAAAGAGTACTTCTGAAATCTTTATCCAGGTTAGTTTTCATGTGCTTTGGATTCAAATGGCTTGTCAGGTGGTCTAATCACTATATAGGACCCAACATTGCACCACTTCATGCTTACTCTTCCTCATTAGGTATCATTCTAGAAGGATCCCTAAGAGAATGTTCTTGTACCATAAAATTGATGAATTGTTATGGACCATACAGTGACAGACTAGATTTATGGCACTAGCGAGTGGCCTTCTCTTAGATCAAGCTCTCATCATGAAAGGGGACTTAAACTTCATTATTTTTGCAGGAGAGACCTATGGTCTTCGGGCTCAACCAGATCATCGATGATCCTACTTTTCGACAACGTTGCAGAATCATAAGCTTCGTGACATAGCTCCCTTCCCCTTAACCCCTACCTGGAGAAATGGGAGGATTGGTGAGGAAGGGATAGCCAAAAGAATCGATAGGTTCTTAATGGCCGACCAATTGGCATGAAGAGTAAGGAGACTCAGATCCTGGAAAGCACAAGATAAGTTGTCGGATCACAAGCCCATTTTCCTGGAGTTAGATTTTGATCCTATCATAAAATAAATATCCCTTTAAATTCAACCACTCATGGTTGGAAGAAAATTCTTTTAGATTGTTGGTAAAGTAAATCTGGCAGAGAAATCCAGTCTCAAACTGCTCATTAGCAATGACTAATTTGTTAAGAAAACTCATGGAGCTATAGAAGGAAGTTTTAGTCTAGGAGAGAAAAAGGAAAACAAATGACCCAAAAATGAAAGTGAAGGTTCCATTGATTAATTTGCAGGTTTGTTTATTTCCTTTTAGGCAACAGATCAAAATTGCAGAAGTACACAAACATAAGTTAATTTGCATAAATTTTACAGTAATAAGAGGATAAAAATGTAGCATAAGACAAGAGAAAATTGATAATGGAGATCCACCCATCTTGGGCTACATCTCTGGGTCTAGCTTCCAATGGTTGTCACTCTATTAAAATTGTCAAATTTTCATTACATCAGTTTACAAGCTTCGAACTGAAAATATGACACTTCCACACTGCTCAGAATGCTCAAAACCCCCACTTAGGCTCTTCTTGAGCTAAAAAAGGCTCATAATTAAGTAAAATATGCCCACTATTCCAAACTATCAACAAATTATTCTCCTCATTAGCTCTCGACCCTGGAAAATTTTCAACAACATGGCCTTTGGCCCAATGGTGGCATGTTGTACTAGAACCCCAGAGGTCTCGGGTTCGATCTAACGAAATAGACAATATTTGCGTTAATTTTGTTTTGTATTAAAAAAATTTAACGGGTCTTTGGCCCTTTGAATCCCTTGGTCCTGCTAGTCATATGACCACATAGGGTCATGGGCCATATCCCATGCACCCACCGCTACTCCCCATCGTCGGTCGTATGCAAACAATAAAACCGTGGGTCGTAGGTGGAAGGCCACACACCCACCCTCAACTTGTGCGACGGTCATATGGTATAATGGGACCGAGGCCTCGGCCTCACCCAATGCCCCCACCTTTGTTGATGTGAAGATCATATGTAACCAATAAAACCAAGGCCTCCCCAACTGTAGAACCCATTCACATTAAATATAAATGGGCCATCTATGTTAAACAAGAGATATGCATGGCGCATTGGTAGGTTGTTGGTTCCGCTAGTTGGAGGCCGACAATGCAATTCTTGCAGAGGTTGTGGGTCAACTTAACAAATTTTTGGCACCAAATCTAGGGCCATTTGGCAGCCTCTCATAGGGCCATGTGGCACCCTCTGATTAGCCCATGTTGCAACCTAAGTTGGTCGACCAAAACAACCATATGCCTAGTCGACAGATGACGTCAACGCCACTTTCCCTCACGTGATTGGTCCACATACCATTCGTACAGACTATTAAAACCTGCTACATGAGCATACATACTACCACATCAGCGTCCATACCCTATAAGTTGACTTTTGGCTTGTTTGGACAAAACTTCAGAACATGATAACTTGCTCATGTGGTGTCAGATTGGGATGATTCAAGCGTCGCTGGAATCAAAACAAAAATCTTTACCATTTGGCATTGGTTTTAGGGGATTTTGAGCACTTTGAATTTTGATCATTTTCAAGATCCCTTGGATAAAAAAAACTGAAAAAAGAGCTCGCATAAATAGAATCTAAATATGATTACTTTTCTCAGACTTTCTCCTCATCCTTCTCGGTAGAAATAACCTAGAAAATGACCTATCTAGAAGCTAGGAAATATCAGATCCTAAAGATGGAGGAAGAGGCATGGAGACTAAAAGTAGGGCTACATGGATAAAAAATGGAGATGTCAATACTAAATTTTTCCATAGCTATGCAAACCATAGAAGAAACATAAATACTATATGGGAGCTAGAGGAAGAAGATGGAAAAATGGTTTCTTCCACTAAAGAATTAAAAAATGCAACCTCCTCCTATTTCTCCTCTCTCTTCAAAAAATTGGGTCCTCAAACATCAACTCATAGTTGCAACTAATCCAAAATTACATGTGCTTCTTCATACAAGAGGAATCGGATTTGATCGATAGCCCCGTCACTCTAGAGGAAATTGGAGTTATAAAAATGTTTTCTAAAGACAAAAGTCCAAGACTAGATGGTTGAACAGTGTTACACTTTATCTCCTTTTTTGATATTATAGGATCATATCTCCGCATGATGGTAGAGGAATCTAGAAGATCAAGGAAAGTGCTAGAAGACATCAATGCTACATATATAACCTTGATTCCAGAATGCTCAAACTTTAGCCCCATTTCCCTGTGCAACTTGGTATATAAAATTATCTCCAAGGTAATCTCAATTAGAATTAAGAGGATGCTAGCAGAAAACTATCTCCAAACCAATTTGGGTTCCTAGATGATAGGTAGATTCATGATTCCATAAGCATTGCTCAAAAATCCATCCATTCTATTAAGACCAAAAAACAAAAATCTCTTGTTTTTTAAAATCGACCTTAATAAAGTTGTTGATAAATTAAATTGGACTTTCCTTAAACTTGTTCTCCTTCAAATTGGTTTGAGTCTACAGGTTACAAATTGGATCATTAGTTGTGTTTTATCAGCCACCTTCTCCTTCCTTATTAAGGACTCTCCTTCCATCAAATTCACCAGCTCCCAAGGACTCAGGCAGGGATGACCTTTGTCTACGTTGTTGTTTTTAATTGTGATGGAAGGTCTAATCCACCTTCTGCTAAAAGAAAAACATGATGGAAATATATAGGGCATAAAAGTCTCCAAAAATAAATTCATTACCCATCTTCTCTTTGTGGATGATGTACTCCTTATGGGTTTGGGCACTATTGTTGAATGGAAGGAAATCCATAGAATCATAAACCTCTTTTGCAATGCCACTGGAATGGAGATCAAACTTAATAAATCCTCCTTTCATCAATCTGCAATCAATGCATATACTCTCGTGGAGATTCAATCCTTCTTTCCATTGCAGACTATCCCACTAGAAAATGGTATCAAGTATCTTGGCTCCTTTCTTAAACCAAACAATTGTCATAAAGATGACTGGAAGTGGATGATAAGAAGAGTGGAGTAGTAAATTAATTTGTGGTTCAACAACTTGTTGTCTCTTGGGGGAAGTTTAATCCTGTCTAAATTTATATTGGAAAGCATTCCAGTATATTGATTGTCTTTAGCTAAAATCCCCTCTACAATCCTCAAAACCATCAAACAATTGATCTTCAACTTCATGTGGATTGGAAAATCCAATAAATAAGGTATACATTTGGAAAAGTGGTACTCTCTATCTATTCCAAAAAGTTTGGGACATTGAGGTATTAAACTTTGACATGGTTTGCCAAAGCTCTTGCCTTAAAACACCTATGGAGAAGTCTATTTGGAGAGGGACTTTGGATTCATATCATCAAGGAAAAATATTTAAGAAGTTTGTCAGTGGTGGACTGGATTAGAGGTTAGGCTTTCGAACCTACCAAAATAGGCTCCATAGTTTGGAAAGTGCTCATGGTTGTTGTTCCCACACTCTACAAATGGCTCGTGTGGAAAGTGGGAGATGGAAAGCAATTCATTCTTAGCAAGGACCCATTTATAGGTGGTGGACGAATCTTCAAGTTGTCCATTGAACTAAAACAATACTTATATTCCAAATGACTATACTACCTGTACAACATTAGGAAAGCAGCATCATCCCAGCCCTCCAACAACTATTGGGTATCCTCAGTTGAACTTAGTTTGTCCAACGCACTTGTTATTGAATGGATTTGTTTCACTAAAGAGTTAAAACTCAATGGGATGAGGCTTATCAATTCCAAATATTCTCTGGTATGGAGATTTGAATTCTCTGCAGGGATGATCAAAGCTTGTTTTGCCTATGAAGCAATATCCATATTGAGATACCAACAAATGATAGATAGTGGAATAGGCTTATATGAAAATTGCCTATACCCATTAAATTAAAATGCTTCGTTTGGTTGGTCCTTCACAACAACATTTTGACATGAGACAACCTTCTAAAAAGGGGCTTTGTGGGTCAAGATGGATGTGTTTTATGTAGACATCAAGAAGAATCAGTAGACCATTTACTAATACATTACCTTGCTGCCTAGAACGTCTGGAAGACAGTCTTATATATCCTGAGTATCAAATTAGACTTGAACAAGACCTTCTTTTAAGAATTGTTAATTTTTTAGGTAAAGAACTTCAAACACATTAGATCCCTGCCTATTTTTGTAGCATGGGGTATATGGCTACTAAGAAATATGTTTATTTTCAATAATGAAAAGAAATGTATTCTTTTAAAATCCACAAAGGTCATATCTCTCTTTAGTGTTAGAAATTAATTAACGAAGCAATAGAATACATAAAATATTACGGAAACACAAATACAGGAATGCATAAAACAAGAGAGACATAGATATGTGTGGTTCAACCAATTTGTGCTACATTCATGGAGAAACATCGAGTCCTTCCTTTTATATTATCCATAAAAATGAAGAGATACAACCTAGAACAGATCCACTGTAATTTCCTCTTCACTCTTACACATCCTCCCCTCTCTCTCTCTATCTAAGAATAATGATACACAGTCGCAATAAAATTCCCTCATATAAACTGAGGGTTGCCTTCAAGGGGAAAAACCATAAATGAACACAACTTCTACCATCATATAATTTTCATAATGAATGGCCTAGATTGACTACGAACTTACAATATTTTACAAGACAGTTTTACATCCATTTTTAGCTTTGAGGGCACTACCCTCGAACCCCCGCTTGGGGCCCACTATCCCTCGAACCCCCCAGTCGAGGGGGATGGTCCCTTTAGACCCCTGTGGGGGGGGACATGTCCCCCCAGTGTGTAGGGGTGTACAATACTCCTGGGGTATATACCTGACTGAAACAAGACATCTGAATCAGGATGATAATTAGGCTCCACACCCAACAATCTCCCACTTGGAGACTAATTATAGAAACTCCACCACTACTTCATTTGCTGGAAAATGCTTCCACTTTGGACCTGGTTGTTTCTCACCTGCATCATACTTGAATACCAATTGAAATTGAGAAAAATCTCAGTTTCTCCCTGGTTACAACTTTTGTTAACATATCTGGAGGATTCCAGTTAATGTGTTACTTTTCAAGCTGCAATTGTCCATCTTCCAACACTGGCCGTATGAAATGGTACCTGAGTTGTATATGTTTAGTCTTGGAATGAAATGTTGAGTTCTTTGCAAGATGAATGACACTCTATTTTTCGCTGTATAACCTTACCATCTCTTTCTTTTTTTCCAATTCATCCATAAACCTTTGTAACCAAATCATTTCTTTACTAGCCTCTGTAGAAACAACATACTCTGCTTCTATTGTTGAAAGCATAATAATATTTTGCAATTTTGAAACCCAGCTGACAATTTTTCTAGCTATAGTAAACACATACCCTGTGTTGCTCCTCCTATTATCTTTATCACCTACCATATCTGCATCAACATATCTCTGTAGTGAAATGTTTGAACCACCAAATAATAATGATTGATTTTTGGTACCTCTGAAATACCTGAGAATCCACTTTACTACCATCCATTTTTCTTTTCCTCGATTTTTCATATACATGCTTACAACTCCCATTTCATGAGCAATATCGGGCCTTATGCATACCATTGCATACATTAAGCTTCCAAATGTTGATGCATATGGAACTTTACACATATAATCCATCTCTTCCTCAGTCTAGGGACACATCTCCTTAGTGTGAAATGGCTAGCCAAAGGTGTACTAACTGGTTTTGCATTCTGCATATTAAATCTTTCCAACACATTTCTATGTACTCACTTTGAGACAGTTAATTTGTGATTTTTCATGTCTCTAGTTATTCTCATACCAATGATTTGTTTTGTAGCACCCAAATCCTTCATTGCAAATGAATTTTCCAATTTTCCTTTGAGCTTATTTATTTCATGCATGTTAGACCCTAAAATAAGCAAGTCATCTACATACAATAACAATATAATATAGTCGCCATCATTTTTCTTTTTAAGATAAACAGAATGGTCAGAGTGACATCTAGTATAACCTTGTTCAAACATAAACCTGTCAAATCTTAGATACCACTGCCTTGGAGCTTGTTTTAAGCCATACAAGCTCTTCTTCAATTTGCACACTAACTTCTCCTTCCCTTTGACCTTGTACCCTTGTGGCTATTTCATATATATTTCTTCCTCCAAATCCCCATGGAGAAAGGATGTCTTTACATCTAACAACTCAAGATGCAAATCTTCTACTGCCACTAGACTTCAAATAGTTCTGATTGAAGTCATTTTAAAATCAAGAGAAAAAAATTCATCAAAGTTTGTACCTTTATTTTGTGTAAACCCCTTCACCACAAATCTAGTTGTATACCTCTGTTTACCTCCATCTTCTTCCTTCAACCTGTAAACCCATTTATTCTACAATGTTTTCTTACCTGCAGGCAACCCTTCTAAGTCCCAAGTCTGGTTATGCATCAAGGATTCCATCACTTCTTCCTGGTTTCTAACTACATTACTTCTTCATAAATTTCTGGTTCACCAGACTCAATCAATAATACATAATATAATGAAGGAGAGTATCATTCAGGGGGTCTGCTTATCTTGGTATATCTTCTAACACCAATGTTAGGTGTTTGAGGTGTCTCTTCTCATTGTGGTTGTTTTTTTTTGTGGTTGTTGATCATTATAATTTTCATGCACCTTTAGTTTTTCTGTGATCTCATCAAGCATGGTGTATTCTTTGTTTTCCTTTTCCTTCTTATTTTCTTGTATTTGATCCTTATATATGACCTTTTCATTAAATATGACTCTCTCAAATCCTAATGATTTTTTGATTTTCATAATCATATAAGTGATAACCATTATCATTTACACCATATCAAATAAAGGTACATTTCTTTGATTTTGCCTCAAGCTTTGTTCTATTTTCTTTATTAATGTGGACAAAAGCTTCACAATCGAAAGACTTTAAAAATGAGTAGTTTACCATTTTACATGTCCATGCCTCCTTAGGAATACCACCATCCAAGGAACTTGAAGGCCCTTTGTTTATTAGAGAAACAATAGTATCTACAACATATGCTCAAAATTGAAAGGGCAATCATGCATGCAATCTCATGCACCTTGCACGCTCCATGATTGTCATTTTCACCTTTTTTGACACATCATTTTTTTGTGGTGTTCCTGGAACTGTCTTCTCTCTATGAATTCCATGCTCTAAACAGTAGTTATCAAACTCTATGTTGCGGTATTCACCTCCATTTTTTTATCTGAGACACTTCAACTTCTTTCCTATCTCATTCTCAACCAAATCTTTCCATTTCTTGAAAGTATCAAATACATTATATTTATTTTGAATACAATAAATCCAGGTTTTCCTAGTTGCAGCATCAATAAAAGTAACATAATAGTGAGAGCCACCGAGAGATGGTACTTAATCTGGTCCCAATACATCTATATGCACAAGCTCTAATTTTTCACTCTTCTTTTATTTCCCAAATCTAATAAATTTGACTCTCTTTTGCTTTCCATAAACACAATTCTCACATAAATCCAAATCAACATGCTTCATACCTGGAAACAAATTTCTTGAGCGAAGAATTTTCATCCCTTTCTGACTCATGTTCCCAAGCCTATGATGCCACAATTTCGTGTCTGCTACTATGTAGGTTAAATCATTAACAAAATTATAAATACCATTGCATAAATACAACGTACCAACCTTTTTTCCTTTTTTTATTACCAGGGCTTGTTTGGTGACCTTCCAAGTTTTTTCTATGAATGTAGTTACACAACCTTCACCACCTAACTACCCTATTGAAATTAGTTTTTTCTTCATATCTGGAACATGCCTTACCTCCTTCAATAGCCATTGGTTTCCATTTTGTTACTTTATAAAAACCTTACCCATTCCAATGATTCTACATGGTTTATCATCACCCAGATAAACCTGTCCAAAATCTCCTTGAACGTAGTCATGAAAATGTTTCCTATCAGGTGTGCCATGGAATGAGGCCCCTGAATATACCACCCAAGCATCAATAATATTCTCTAATGAAAGAATCAAATCATCTTGCAACACATCATCTGTCACATTCGCTTCATGATTTTTCTCTTGTTGTCCATCTCCTTCTTTTCCCTTCCGAGATTTGCAGTCTTTCTTCAAGTGTCCTTTCTTCCCTCATTTCTAGTACCCTACCCATGATCTGGATTTGGATCTACCTTTTCTTGATTTACTATGATTTCCTGGGCTCCTTCCACTTTCCATTTTTCTTACCCTAGTTTCTGTATTCAAAGAGTTCCTGATGTCTCACTGGAGATTTTATGTCGTATTTCCTCGCTAAGGATGGTACCAACAACATCATCAAACTTTAAAGCACTAGATCTAAAGGCAGGGTTACTAATAGCCATAAATAATCCATTCCAACTTTCTGGAAATGAACACATAAATAACAAAGCCCTAACTTCATCATCAAAATTTACCCCTACAAAACTTCACTGGCTAGTAACCATGTTAAATTCATTTAAATGATCAGCAACAAATCCACCTTCTGACATATTCATATTAAATAGACATTTCATAAGAAATACCTTATTTGAGGCTGAGGGTTTTTCATATAGTTTTGTTAATTCCGTAATTATACCTTCTATTGTCACTTCCTTTGAAATGTTGAATGCCACCGATGTTGTCAGGCATAGCCATATTGTTCCTAGTGATTTTTTGTTGAGAAGATCCCATTCTTTGTTTGTCATACTTGTCTGCTTCTTTGATTTTCTACTCAATGGTAGGTACAGATCTTTATGATAGAGATAATCTTCTTCCCCAAATGGTAATTTTGGTTGTTAAATTTCTCGATACTAAACCTACTATCTTCCGCCATTTCTCCCACTCGAACCAAGAACCATTATCTCCTGCGAGTTTATCAGCCAAATAAATCTTCGGCTTTGATACTAGTTGTTATAAATTAATTAATGAACCAATGAAATACATAAAATATTTCAACACAAATACATAAACACATAAAACAATAGAGACATAGATATACATGGTTCACCCAATTGGGGCTATATCCACAGAGAAACAACCAGTCCTTCCTTTATATTATCCAACAAAATGAAGAGATACAATCTACAACAGATCCACTGTAATTTCCTCTTTGCTCTCACATAACCTCCTCTCTCTCTCTCCCCCGATCAAAATAATGATACACAATCACAATACAATTCCCTCACATAAACCGAGGGTTGGCTTCTAGGAAAAAATCCCTAAATTAACATGATTTATATTGTCATATCATTCACCTAATGAACAGCCCAAGTTGACTATGAAATTACAATATTTTACAAGGAAAATTTACATCTATTTTTAGCATTGAGGGCGTTGCCCTCGAACCCCCGTCAGGGGCTCACTAGCCCCCTGAACCCCGAGACGGGGGGGGATGGCCCCCCCCTTGGACCCCCCCGGGGGGGGGGGAGTCCCCCCCGCACCTCCCTACATGGAGGGGTGTACAGTCCCCCTGGGGTATACACCCAACTGAAACAATACATGAAGATAATCAGGCTCCACGGCCAACATTTAGGGAATAACTTCCACAACAAAGATTAAAAACTCAGGGAAGAGCCAATTTTCCCATTATCTCATAGGAGCTCCCTATTGGTTTCTTTGATGAGGCTACTCAATGGAATTTCTATGGTGGAGGGGGTATGATAAAAATAAATGCTAGCATATTTCTCCACTTTAAATTAGGCCTTGGTACTGAGACAAATACTAAAGTTGTGGTGATTGTAGTATGGGCCCTCATGGCGCTTGCTAAGATCTACAATATAAAAAACATTCAAACCTTGGAGATTCTAAATTTTTCTTAAATTGGTTGACAAGTTATTCTCATTTAGAGGTTTAAAATCTTGAATCCTCGAAACTTAAAATTGAAGAAACAAAATCCATTTTTAAATCTATCAGATACCAACATATATATAGGGAGTACAATAGAACAACAAACAAGTTATCCAAAATCCTTTTATATTTGGATCAGGGCAACATTATATATGAAGAATACATAGAAAAAAAAAAAAATCAGAACATCAAATCTATCCCCAATGTACATAGGAATTAGATTGAGCTTCAACAATTATAGTGGAAGCCAGTGAGCTATTCAGAAATCATTTTTGAAGATTCACCTCACAGTTTGAATCTCCTTGTTATTTTCTGCTCCGTTATTGTTCTATTTTTTCCTTGTTCACAATTTTTCAAATCACTCAGTTTGTCATTTCTTTTTTATATGTATCAGGCAACTGGATTAGTATTAATGTTGGTTTTTTTTTTCTTTTAGTCATATTGTAATTCAGAATTTCAGCTCTTCAGTGATATGCTAGGAAAGAGTTTCTTCAAACACTTAGCTCTATATTTTTTTTTTATTCCCCGAAGTAACAAAAAAGTATTTTAACAGTGAAAAAAAGTTATTCATTCATATATCAAATTTCTTTGTAAGGGGCTCTTAGGAGCCACTTGAGATCCTCCTCACTAGTGGCCAGGTGGGATGTTTCGCCCCTTGAGGATGTTTGAGAAGTGTCGAACCTTAGGAGGGGATTTACCATAAAATAGTAATATTTACATTAATCTTACAATATAAAAAGATTATTAAACATGTATATTGAGCCAATATCATGGATTGTCAATATCAAGGATTATCAATAGGTTATGCCAAAAGACTAACTCATTAAGGAATTAAAATATTTTATAAATATTGTACATTTATTTTATTTCATAATATTTTTTTAAA
>APFE031078256.1:4158-17368 GCA_000404065.3 Pinus taeda | reverse complement strand
ATGAATGGCCTCTATTAGTATTAATTTATTAATAACATAAAGATTTTTATTCAAATATATGTCGTGTGATACTAATTTTACTTATTTCTAGAAATAAAATAATATTAATATTATAAAATAATAAAAATTTCAAATTTATTATTATAATTTGTTACCTTGGTCCTAGGGTCAATTATAGCCGTTTTATAGCCGTTAGAGTCTCTGCTATGTCTATTTAACTTGCTATGCCAGATCTGTCTTCAACTTGTCCTGACGATGAACCACACTTGTTGGTTCGAAACGCGTCGACAAAGGTCTTTCTCATGTGATTTACGCCGAAGCTCTTATTACAACAATGATGGATCACAGAAGCCTCAATGATACAATTCACAAACATTATCATGCAAATCGAAACACATAAACACAAAACCACTCAAAGCATTCAAACACACACCTAGACAAACCACTCAAAACATCCAAAGAAATATGTTCAAACCATTCAAGGAAAGAAACATAGACTAAATTAAAAAACAAAATTATATAGTAATTTAACGAAAATAAAACGTAATATAAATTTCAAAGTATGAAGTTTACCTCAAACATATATATAATAATGATAACTTAAAAATATAACATTATTGCCGTGAGGTGGAACCAACCTAGATCCATCTAACTATGGATATATCATGCACCAAGAGGGATTGAATCCCTCTAGGTGCAAACCTTTCCTCAAATTCGACAATCCAAAAAGAAGGTTTTCACCTTGAGGGATTTAATCCCTCTCAGAGCATGATAGATCCAAGGTTAGATGGATCTAGGGTGGTATATATATAGTCATATGAGCACTTTATGGCCTATGACTAATTTCTAACTCGGTGAATCCC
The DNA here is from genome assembly GCA_000404065.3 of Pinus taeda. Taxonomy (NCBI): domain Eukaryota; kingdom Viridiplantae; phylum Streptophyta; class Pinopsida; order Pinales; family Pinaceae; genus Pinus; species Pinus taeda. Next base: position 16,505 of record APFE031078256.1, on the reverse strand, counting down.
AAAATGGATCATCTTCCCCCAAAGGAAGCCACATGGTCCTTAATGAGAGATTGAGTTTGAGTGCAAAGTACCATAGTCCCTGCCAAAATAAAACATTTACAAAAGTATCATTTGTGGATAATTCACAAAGTATAGTTATCAAAACAAGTTCCATGCCATGAGATAACAAATACCACAATATGATAAATACAATAGAGAACCTCATAAGGCCACTTTCTTTCCTTTCGTTTTGGTTGAGACTCAATGCTTTGAGCAAATACGAGCTTCGTCGAACTTTCCCTAAGGAGAGCCTTCATCCATGTATTCCTCGACAATGATACAACTCTATGAACTTGTGTATGGTTGTGAGGCAACCACATGGCTTCCTTCTTGCATATCATCCCCATGGAGAGGAGGGGATTGAGGCACGAGGGAGGAAGTTTGAGCTTCAAAACTACCAAGGGAGTCGAGGGACATATAAAATATGGGATATGGTAGAAACGTTATGCCCATGCTTCTTGAGAGATGGCATAGTGTTTGACGAATTCATGGACATGGCCATTAGTTTCTGCCACTTTTCTATCTATGACTTCTCTCGCAAGCTCTCGAGTCCACAAGTGGTGAGGCAACATATTTCTAACAACTCAAATCCCATATCCAAGACATCTCCTTTCCTATGCTTCAAAGGAAGAAACCTTTTTTTATGAATGTGAGCCTCTTAGAAATGACAACAAATTATCATTAAATGTATTCATGTAATTAGTAAAACTAAGTTACCTTTCGATCAATTTTATAGCTATTGAAATTTATGTAATGAAATAGTCCATATTAAATTGGTGATTGTTGAGAGGCTTGATGTAATGACTCGGGAATCATTTTTGACGTGGAAAAATAATAATTCCAATACGTTGTTGTGTGGAGGTTTCCTTGGCACAGTGTAGGGTTTTACCACTTAATTTTATTTGTGTCTTGTTGTGTGTTGATAACTTTTTTATTGCACATTTATTTCTTACTTTTATGGGCTTGAAAACCAACAAGTAGTATGAGAGCCTAATATTGTGAGGGTCATGAGGTCAAAGCCTACTCCCATGGAGAGGATTGTGACATTGTCTACAACTTGAAAAGGAGAAATCGATCAGAGTAGAGGGAACGTACAATTTAATCCTAAAGTTCTTAAGATAAGGTGAGGAGACGCGAGGTAACCACTCATAGGAGTCAAGCTTCCCAAGTCAGCCGCACCAAGCCGTGAAATAAGTGTGTTGTTTCAAAATTTCTAGTAAGCCCAGTGTTTCGGAAGTTGTTGGAAGAGAATTTGAGGACCATTTTCATAAGTAAATATTCCAAGAAAAATATGAGCGAGTGAAAGATAAAGCCACAATGTGTTACTATTGTATCAAGGTGTGAAAGTGTTTAAAAGAAAAAAATTGGAGAGCTCAGATTGCTAAGTGGAATTGCTCTATATTTCTGCATCATTATTGAAGCGATCCGTTATTTTTTTCTTGCTCTATGTGAATATTGAGAAAGAGGGTGGATTTCATGACATATTTTTTCTCAAGGTGTGTGAGGAGCCAAAAAGATTTTTTCTTTACATTAATTCAAAACAAGAGTCACTGAGTAATTTTTTTTTTGAATTTGTAGAAATTTTGTTGAGTGAAAAGAATGTTGTTAAGAATTATTCATAAAAGTGAACTCTAGATTTTTTTTTTTGTTCAAGTGGAGTAGGTATTTTAAGAATTAGTGGAAATATTCTTCAGCTCCGAAGAAAAAAGGGTTTCTTTAATTGAAGAAAAGAAAAAGTAGTTTGAATATGTGCACAGATGTGGATGTGGGAGCATCAACTTTCTCACCCACGTATCCCTCTTCCACACATCTTTTCAATTTGCTACGAGTAAATGTTGTTAAACACTTGAACGATGTCTTGACTATGCCTTGATTTACCGAACAAATGATAAAAAGACTTATATTTACCGGTAGGAGAGCTTTTGTTAATCATACAATTAAGCCTTAATTAATTTTTAATATGTTGTGATTTTCTACATGATAGGTTGGTTGAGTTTATGTGACATTTCACCAAAGCGTTACTACAAAACGTTAAAATGTGTCAAATAACATGAGAATTGACCTTTTTGCAATGTGCGGGAGAAGTGTACAAAGGGGGAATGCGTGTGGATGTGCCGAAGTAGAGGGATAAAGGTTCTCCTGCACATATTCCTTTTATGTAGATCATTTATTTTGTGTACTAAAAATTTAAAAGTTTTCCATCCTACAGAGTCAAGTTACTGAACTAGTTTTAAAATGTCAATTTAAAATTGATTTCAAAGTTATGAATTTAGTTAATCATAGGATTAACCCTTAATTATTGTTTTAATATATGTTATTCTACAACGTGAGAAGTTAATTGAGCTTATGTGACATTTCACCAAAACGTTGTCGCAAAACGAGAAAATGTGTCAAATACCATGAAAGTTGACATTTTACAACGTGCAGAAGAAGTGCGCAAAGGTGCGGATGTGTGGCAATAAGGGTTCTCCTACACATATCCCTCTTCCACACATCATTTCAATCTACTAGAATGGATACAAACTACGAAGCCCTTTGCATCTTCTTGATTTGTTTAGAACCAATGAACATTACACAATGTTTCAAAATAAATGTTATTAAGCATTCGAACAATGCCTTGTTTATGCTAGGATTGAGCCTTAATTAATTTTAAATATGCTTTGATGTGCACCACAAGAGGTTAGTTGAGTTTATGTGACATTTCCTCGAAACAATTTTGTTGAATGTCAAAATATTTACATCAAAAAACGTGAAAATTGAGCTTTTGCAATGCATGTACGAAAATGGGGGAACAAAGTTCTCGCGCAGATACGTCTCTTCTACACATCCTTTACTCCACACATTAAAAATTTAAAAGCTACATTAAAATTGAAAAATTAAAAAAATTGAGATTAATTTTAAAATGCTAATTTTTAGCCTAACGTGAACGAGTAGAAAATTGAAGTACCCATGTAGCTCCTAGTTAAAACGTCAATGTGTCGAAGAGAATGTGGAATGTGCTATGTCATTTTATATACTAAACATTCAAACGGTGTCTACCATATCGAGTCAAGTTACGAAATTGGGTCATAAAGAGTTAATCAACTACCCTTATTTCACATCCAATATAAAAGTAAACCAAACTTTTCATGCCCCAAATTTTAACAAGTCAAAACAAATAATTTATTGATTAATGTGTAGTGTTGTGAAAAAGGGAAATATGCGGAAGCACTGTATGGAGGGAGAATGTATACAAAAGTGTGGAACATTGCGGAAAAAAAATTCTATACCTTGTTTTGCACATCGGTTCTCCCGCACAACACTTCTTCACACATATTAAAAACACGCTTCATTTAATATTAGATAATAAGTGTTCAATTCACAAATGTGAAATCACCAATGCACTTAGTATTTGGGAAACGTGAATGTCAAGATTCATTGGTTCTATTTTGATAAAAGATTTAAATGAATAAGAAGAATGATGCGGAAAAAACATCGAAATAGGCATATAAATATTGAACACAAATCTAGTCAAAATAAAATATTGGTTAGTAGTGAAACAAGCTAACAAAGTAAATGTTATTAAGCACTCAAACGATGTCCTCATTACACATCGATTTGTCGAATAAACGTTGAAATAAATTGCATTTACTGGTAGGGAAGCTTTTAAATTGGTTAATCGTAGGATTAAGCCTTATGTTTGTTTATTTTATAACAAAACATTATTTATTATGTCAAGAGGTATGTGCTTATGTTTACAAAAATAATTGTAAGGTTAAATTCTATTACATTAATAAATAAAATGAAACATGAATAGGATTACCTAATGTTTTTTCACCTTCTATAGTTAACTATCTTCAAGCAAAATAAATTATGGATACAAGAAAAACAAATAGTTGACATAAATAGAATTTAAATAATGTTTTGAGCATAAATAAAAGACAAATTCTCACTAGCCCACGGGGCTTTGGATTGACGGTGAATGGGTGCACTGTTAAGGCACTCCTTGCAATATGTCATTGGTTCAAATACCCCATGGGTGCTTACCTACCCAAAAAAAAAAGACAAATTCTCACTAAATGCCTTTAATGATCATTTAAAATTCAAGACATTTTTTGAACTTCTTGAAAAATGGCTAACAATATAAAAAAAAAGCCCTTACATCAAGACGTATGGTTACGTGAATTAAGGTAAATGATTAAGATGCTTAATCAAGTGAAGCCAAGTCAGGCTAAAATTTGAAAGTATAATTTAATACATTACGTAATCTTTAATTTAATTAATGTTAGTTTGGGTATAAATTTGATTTCTCTTTCCATGGTAGTGATGGTGCAATTGATCTTCCTTGACATGAGTATTAATTGATTGAAATGATAATTAAACCATGTATTTTATTATATAATTCTAAGCTCCATAAGAATCAACCAACATCTACTTTTAGGTAGACAATGTGAGAAATTGTTGTTAGTCTTCTAGTGTTCAATATAAGGCCATGCTCCTCTGCTTCAATGTATATACAATATTAGGCATGCTTCATTATTTCATAGAACGTCTCATGTGGATCTCCCAACCTTGGTAATTATTTTAATTTTTAATACTACTACTAATTAGTTTTCTCCCATTGCATGCTCAATACAAGGATTCTCAGGCATAAAGATTGTCCAGTTAAGCTCTTACAAACATGCTTGCATATATTTTCTTGAAATCTTACTATAATAGCAAGTGTGAGCATAACTTCTAACTAATATTAATTATTCACTATTAAGTTTTTGTTATTATAGCACTTTAACTATAAGTTAAATCAAGTATATTCCAAGGTTTAACATCTAGTATGGGTTTTTGTAGGGTGAAAACATAGCAAGATACATTATGAAGAAGTTAATGACTTTTTTCAAAGATCATAACAAAACCATTAAGTGATCATGAATGGCATGTAATGTTTGTATATAACTATTAGAAACATAAAACAATTATTTGTTTCAAAAGAGAATCCAATTGATTGATAATATGCACACAAAAAAACAATATCCTATACAAACATTTGCATTATATTGTGATGCTTAAGAAGGGATACCCAGTTTTTGCAATTATTAAAGCCAACTGCACTTACATTATCTCAGTAATCAACCACTATCTTATTGACATGCAAAATGTGTATCCTTACTTTTATATATGCTATTGGAAATTGATACATAAATTTAAAAAAGAATGAAGACTTATTAATATTTTAAATTTGATTTAGTTGGAATATGTGTTTTTTTAAACAATGTATACCAATCCAAAAAAATTATCAAATTTCCATTAATGACTTATTAATTATTTTGGTTTAAATTGAGTATAATTGAAACATACTTCAATAGTGTATATATAGCAATTCAAATTTTTTATTCTTTTATAAAATTTGGCTTTAGAGCATACTTCAAAAGCATTTATAACAATGCTAAGCAAAATTGTTGATAATCAATGGTTCAATTCCATTTCTTTGTCATGGTTAAGATGGGCCATGTGTCAGAAATTCAGCGCTACTAGCGGAAGGAACTGTGCAGCCCTACAGCGAACGCAGCAAGAAGCACGCAGCAGCACGTAGCTACCCCTCAACGGCCTCCTGCTGCTGAGGATCGAGCATCATGGACTCATCAGAGGATGTAGAGCCTCTTCCAGACCAACAGCAAGAAAATGAAGGAATAGCAAAAGCTTTCGTCTCTCTCATTTCTGCAATGGGCCTGGTAAAGAACTGACCATCAGTCACAAAGGTTGTTAAAAGATTGGAAGACAACCCTGAAATCTCACTCCCGCATGCCCTTCCTCGTAAAGCAGCACTTTCTCTGGTGGAACGCGGATTAGTTGGGCAGTTTATTGGGTTATGGCCATCGCCCAAAACTGTCCAAAAATGGATAGAAAGGAATTGGACTACATCAACAGATGGAAAAATCTCAATCAAGTTCTGTCAAAGAGGATAGTACACCTTTCACTTTGAAACCAAGGAGGATCGAGATCTGATATTTAAGAATGGGCCTTACTTTATGGATACAAGGGCATTGTATTTAAACAGATGGACGCGGATTTCGATCTAGAAATGGATGTACCCAATGATGTCCCTGTTTGGGTCAGATTGCCACATCTTCCCCTCCACTGTTGGGGAGATGACTCAACTAAAGCCATAGGAAATGCAATTGGGAAATACATAGACAGGTGTGAGCCAAAGGAAAATATGAATGAATGCACCAGAATCTGTGTAGAAGTGGATCTAGGGAAAGGGCTTCCAAAAGCCATCAAAATCAAAGTGGATTAGTGGACGCATATAAAACAGTTGGATTATGAACAAATCCCCTTCAAATGCAAGGTATGTCACGAATATGGCCATTTTGCTAATAGATATACAAAAAAAATAAAAAAATTGAGGATCAGGAAAACAAATGGGAACAAATTAAAAGAAAGAAGACAGTCCACAAACAACCAAATCATCCTTCCTCGCAGTCCTCCATATCCTCTAATCACCACCCTCTATCACCAAAAGCAGCCAACAATCCTCTTCCTAGTCCCAATCCTTTTGAGCCACTGGATCCTTCAGCCCCCCCAACTCCCAAACCCAGATCCAGATCTAGATCTGCCCACCATACTCCTAACCCTCCTTCATCCCCTCTGGTCTCAAACACTCATACTTCACCCCCCCACGCCCCCCACCCCAGTAGACAGAATCCTAACAAGAAAGCAGTCAAAGGAAGCAATCCCAAATGTAGAATATAAAAAAAAAACAGGAAGAAAGACAAACAAAGAGTTGAGGGACAAAGCAGCAGCAAAGGAAATGGCATTAGGAACGCAGCAACCTATGGAAACCTTCTCAGGAATGAGTATAGGAAACAATGAAAAAAGCCAAGAAAGAGGGGAAGGACCCATGCACCACCCAACAAGCAAATAATGACAATGGTCTCCTGGAATTGCTAAGGAATGGGAACATCCTTCAAAGAAAATGCCACAAGAGGCATTCTGGCAAAGGAAAATCCAGACATCCTTATGATTCAGGGAACAAAAACAAATAGCCAAGAAACTGAAAACATAACATAGAAAACAAAAAAAACAAAAAAATTATGAAGGGGAAGCAATACAGGCAACAAGAGCATCAGGAGGTATTTGCACAATATGGAACAAAGGAATATGGGAATTAATACAACACACAAAAAAAAAAAATCAGCATTGAATACGAACGGATCTAATGCATATCAGTACAAAAGAGAAGTATAGTGTCATAAACATATACGCCCCAAATCACTACAAGGAAAAAAAGCAATGTTGGGCCACCATAAAAGAAGCACTAAAAGAAATGCAAGCTGGAAAAATAATCCTAGGAGGAGATTTAAATTTGGTAAGAAGTATAGAAGAAAAGTTTGGAGGAACATATCACACAGACCCATCCAGGGATGCTCTAGAAAAAATAATGGAACAACACAATTTAATAGACACCCTGCCAAGCAACGGGAAATACACCTGGAGCAATAAAAGAATGGGAAAAAACAACATAAAAGAAAGGTTGGATAGAATCCTGATACAAAAAAACATAGCAGCAGTGTACAGCTCCATCAAATCAAAAAATTTACACACCACGGCATCTAATCATAAATCGGTGGCAATAGTCATGGGAAAAATAGAAAACCAAGGACTGCTCCCATTTAAATACAGCTCAATTTGGGACAGCAACACAGAAATCAGTGAATTAATCAAGGAAGCATGGGAGCCAAAAGTAATAGGATCACCACAGTATATTTGGGAGACAATTAAAAAATGTAAGAGCCAAGCTAAAGGAATGGGCAAAGAGCAAATGAAATAAATAAATAAATAAGAGTTACAGCAAAAAATGGACAGTATGCAAATTGAAAAAGAATGCAAAGAAGAAGGCACGCAAGATTATCTAAGAGAGAAGGAAATTTTTTGGGAAATATATAGGGAAAACAAGAAAGAAGAAGAGGCCAGACTGAAATCTAGAAACTTGTGGCTCAAGGCAGGGGATAAAAATACATTATTTTTCCACAACACAATGAAGATTAGAAGAGCAAGAAACCAAATAGAAAAAATACGAGTTGAAAGTCAAGAGGTCAAAGGCGCAGAGGAACCAAAAAAAGCATCCCACAAGCACTTCAAAAACTTACTTTCAGCAAATGAAGAAACGGCTGAATATGAAGATTTCCTAAAGCACACAAAAAAAAATTAAAAGAGATCAAAACACAGAAATGTGCAAAGAACTCACAGAAGAAGAGGTAGTGGCGGCTATATGGAGCTTGCATCCAGACAAAGCCCCAGAGCCAAATGGCTTCACAATAGCTTTCTATAGATTTCACTGGTATACAATTAGAAATGACTTCTTAAGAATGGTGAATAATGTCTTCAAAAAAAAATAGGAGGCAACACAAAATCCTCCTACCTTGCTCTAGTCCCAAAGGAACCAAACCACTCTACTTTCAACAAGTTTCACCCTATCTCTCTTTGCATTTCCTCTTATAAGATAATAACAAAAATAATTGCAAATAGAATCAAGGAAGTGCTTCCAATAATCATATCTGAAAATCAAAGAGGATTTGTGCCCAACAAGCAAATCATAGATAATGTAATTATTGTACAGAAAGTTGTACACTCCAGTATGTTAAGGCAAGAAAAAGGTATCATAATCAAACTAGATATGGCAAATGCATTGATAGGGTCAACCATCCATATCTAATGGTTGTCTTCCAAAAACTTGGTTTCTCAAGAGAAATAATAGAAGTCATCCAAGCATGCATCTCTACTCCATGGATTGCCCCTCTCATAAATGGAAGGCCCAATGAATTTTTTCAAAGCATAAGAGGCCTTAGGCAAGGATGTTGTTTCTCTCCCTTCTTATATATTACAATGGCATAAACTTTAAGAAGAGCTTTGGAAAAACAAAGAAAGGAAAGAAACATCACAGGGATCAAAATAGCAAAAGGAGTAAAAATAATAAACCACTCACTTTTTGTTGATGACACATTGCTGCTGGGAGGGGTGTCAACAATAATAGCAAGGAGGTTCAAAAAAAATTGGATGATTTTTTACAGGTTTTAGGTGGGCTATTAAACAATACAAAATGCAGAATATATGGATGGAATACCCCTTCTAGAACCATGCAAAGGATCTCACAAATCTTAGAAATCCTTGCTCAGGAAAAATGGACACACTTCTTTTACCTGGGACTTCCAATCTCAAGAGAGAACATCAAGGCAGAAATATGGACTAAACAGATTGAAAAAATGAAAAATAAAATAAAAAGTTGGGGTATGATGTGGCTAAATATGGAAGGAAGGGTAATATTAATCAAAGCACTCCTTGCAGCACTTCCTATCTACCAATATGCAATAATCATGGCCCCAGCAAGTGCCCACAAACAAATGGAGTTAATCTTAAGAAGCTTCTTATGGCAACGGGGAAGCAAGAAAACAAAAAATTCAGCCTGGTTAGGTGGGAGCAAGTAGTGCTACCATATGAACAAGGAGGCCTATAAATTTGAATACCTGGGCTCATGAATGTAGCCCTGGGAATGAAAATAGTAGGGAGACTGATCACAGGAAAAGAGAGCTGGTGGAAAAAAACTCTCATCTCAAAATACATGGATGGCTCCAGGAAAAGGCTGCTCAATGGAAATATCCCAATAAGACAATGTACCCAAGCATGGAAGCTAGTAAAAAAAACAATTCCTCTAATGAGTAGCTACATCTCTAAAATCCCAGGCAATGAAAAAACGACATCGATTTGGAAGTACAAAATCATGGGAAAAGAACCACTGCAGACTCATCCAGAAATTGAAAGCATCCAAGAGTGGATGAAAGGAAAAGGTCTCAACACTTTACACTCAATCTGTCTATGGAACCAAAAGGAATGGCAAGACTGGAAAATTTCAACAATTCCTGCAAACCTAGAAGGGCAATGGAGCAAAATCGGGCAGCTCCTAAAAGGGGCAGCACCAATCAACTATGACGAGGAAGATGATTACCTCTGGGATCCAAGTGGTGGGCATTACACGGTTAAGACTGGATATAAAATTTTACAAGAACAACCAAATCAACAAGATTGGGATTCTTGGAAAATAGCTTGGAAATCAGCAAGTTTGCCTAAGATCAATATTTTCATCTGGACTCTTTTAAAAGGGAAAATCTTGACCAGTGAAAACTTTAAAAAAAAGGCTTTCAAGGCCCATCACGATGCCCATTATGCTTGCAGGCTGAAGAAAACATACAACATTTATTCCAAGAATGCATTTTTGCCAAAGAATGTTGGCAGCAGCTAATAAGCCCCTTGGAAATAAGTATAAATTTTGAAAAGCCTTTGCCGAATTTTCTTCAAACTTTTGAGAAGCCTATCCATATACAACAAAGAAGAAAGTCACAATTCAAAAAATATGGAAATGCATTCCAGTAGTTCTATGTTGGCAAATTTGGTTGACATGAAACAAGTGCATTTTCAAAAATCAAACTCCAAGAATAGGGAAGACCCTCTCAAAAACATGAGGATTACCTTCTGAAATCCTCAACATCAAAGGAATAGCACCAACGGATTACAACACTCTTCAACAGGAAGAGCGATATTGGCTCAACAAAGCCATAATACATAACAATGGGCAAAAAGGACAGAAGAAGATAAACTCAAGAAATATATGGAAAATAAAAATGAGTGGAGAAGAACTCGCAAATTGGAGGAAAAATCAAAATAGATATTGCCTATACTTTGATGGGGCCTCAAAGCATCATCCGGGAAAGGCAGGGGCAAGGGGAATAATCCTTGATCCTAATGGAAAAGAAAATGTCACATATGAATGGAGACTGGAACAAATCCAAAATAATAAGGCAGAAGCATACAGCGTGTTGATAGGAACAAGAATCATCAAAAAAAGAGAAATACAAAATCCTATAATAATAGGAGACTCAACCATAATAATAGAGGCAATGGCCCAAAACAAAAACCCAAGCAATCAGTTCATGAGCAAAATTTTTAGAAGAATTGGGAAGAACTTAAAAGGATCTGGCGATGTAACCTTCAGACATGTCTTGAGAATACACAATCAACAGGCGCATTATTTCGCAAACCAAGCAGTGAAAAAAAAGAAGGGAATGTTCGTGAAAATCATGAAGAATACCACAACTCTATTCCATAATAATCAACAAAAAATCACAAGCATGAAGCCCACCAAAAACAAGGAACAAAGCACAATGATAAAAAGAAATAAATCATAAAACAACAGTCATAAATCAACAAAGGACACATCACTGCAGTGAAAGGCATAAAATCACAAGAAGGCAAAGAAAACATCATGGAAGTTCAAAAATTCGCATGAGCAAGGGCAAGCAGGACAATCGCAATCCTAGCCACAAGAACTAAGTAGCAATCTATCCCATTGATGGCAGACTAAAGGTTGCACACAATTGCTATAAGAACAAAGGGTGCATGAATAATAAACACAGCTCCAGTATATGACAAAATATCAGCCATGAAGAGATCTTCATCTCCCCTGTCCATCGCATAGTGTTATTGTCGTTTCTAAGCCCCCCCACTATCTCTCTCAGTCTACGGCGTTCTCTTCACCTCCTCTGTTCAGCGCACAGTTTTCTTTTTAAGCTCCTACCTACCTTCTTACCTAGCCCACGCTTCCAGCATCTCATCACTCCTTCCAAACAGTGACTCTCCATTGCAGCGCAAAGCCTCTCTGAGCATTCCTAACTACCATCTGCCCCTCCCTTCATTTCGGCCCTCCTTCCTGACTGTCATAACCAAACTTCGGCCCTCTTTTATTTCTGCCATTCACAGGGACAGAGCTACAGCAAACAGGAAAGTGCAGGACAAAAGAAACGAGGTTAGCATCAGCAAAGGAAGTGTTATTTTCAGGCCAGGCAGTAACTCTATCAGGTAGAAATAATTTCACTGTTTTATTCCATCAGGTAGGTCTTCATTATATACATGAGGGAGAGACTGTTCAGTTCGTCTCCCAATGACTGTTCATATTTCCTATTTATTTATTTACAGTAATTCACCCAATCACAAGGATTAGGTGTCAACATTCCCCCCCTTAATCTGAAGGGATGTTGGTGAGTCCAAGCATCATTCTGAATCGTTCAAGCTTTTCCCTTCCAAGCATTTTGGTGAAGATGTCTGCAATTTGCTCATTTGTGGAACAATGACGGAGATGGATTGTTTTGACCTCAACGTGATGTCGCATTAGATGATATTTAGTATTGATGTGCTTCGTTCGATCATGGAACTTTGGGTTCTTGGCCAACTTTATTGCAAAGGTATTGTCAATCATGAGTGGAGTTGATTGTACTTGTTTTAAC
>APFE031078252.1:0-26343 GCA_000404065.3 Pinus taeda | reverse complement strand
TTCCTAACCTTTTCTGCATTATAAGTCTAAAGAATAAAAGGGTTTTGATAAATTGTGTGAAAATGGACAAACGAAGCTCAATCACCAATAATCGATGTTTTCTATGCAGAAGGACGCGGAAACAGGGGATCATCGAGCAAAAATAAGAAGCAAAGGGAAAGAAACTGTTGTCCCATCGCTAGGGAACCGGATGCGGACGCGATCAAGTAAAATTAGAGCCGAATGATCCAGGAAAAGAACGTGGGACGCCAAGACGGAGAACGCAAGAAAGGAACGAGAAGAACTGAACAATTAGCGAATCCCTCGGGATCTCTGATCCTGAGGGATCGCTGCTTTAGCTTATCTTTTGTATCTAGATATCTCCGTCATTTCTGTTATATAAATATACCACGCCATTGAGCGTGGGAGATCAATTATTGTAATTACATGATTCTTAACAAGCCTTGAGCATTAAGTTTTGTTGAGACCTGATTTTGTGTACCTTCGTTAATGCAATCAATATAAACGACTTTGTGTTCACTTCGTTTCTGTATCTGAGGTAGCTTCAAGCGGTGTACCATTGGTAGCCAAGGGCCCAGCTCCGACGGTCACTCGCTGTTGTATCATACGGTGATTGGTGTGGTTTGATTATTTCCTTTGTTTCAAGCAATCTGATATATCTTTCACATGATAGACTATGCTTCTCAGTTAATCTCTGAATCTGAATAAGTTTCTTAACTCATGTCTCTGTGCTATATAAAGTGAATCTATTTGAATTGCATCCCGGTATTAGTATGACTGGTATCATCATTGGATTCATATAAAATAAGTGTTTGCGAGATTTGAAGACAATATCACTTTGTTCAGAAATAGTCACATCATACGTTACTCTCGGATTGTTGTAATAGCTTAGAATGTGTGCATTCATTTAAGTTTGCTGTTCCATTGCGTTTGCTGTTCCAATTGAGTTTGCTGTTCCATTAGATTAACGTTTCCTGTTTGCTGTTCCAATTGAGTTTGTTGTTCCTATTGAGTTTGCTGTTCCATTTGATTGACGTTTCCTGTTTGCTGTTCCATTTACTTATGCTGTTCATTCGATTACTGCTGTTCCATTTACTTATGTTGTTCCATTTAATTCCTGCTGTTCCATTTCATAATTGCTGTTCCATTTACTTTCACTTATCTGCCTTTGTTGCTTTCACGTGATAGCAGGCCTAAGACTGTTGTGAGCCCAGCAAGACGTTGCCTGACTCCCAGATCTATAAGCCCATGCTTTGGTTTCTTTCTTTATCAGTTTCTAAAGGGAAGGGTTATTGGTTCTGTACCCTTGACTGATCAAATTGATTTGTGTGATTTTATCTTTGAGTTGATTCAGTTATAGTTTAGTGTCTGTTTCCTTTCAATTCATTAGAGCGCTATACTACCGAGCATTACTTGGGCAAAATAGCCTCGGATTGAGTTACTCCTTGAAAGAACAAAGCGATCCCGGATTGACATAATAATGTGGAATAATTGGTGGTGTGAGAGACCCTAGTTTTCGCTCTACACATACATGAATTTAGAAGTTGTAGAAAAGAGATTTTATGGTGACCATGACGTGAGAGGTGTAAAGGAGTAGTTCTAATGGAAAGTGTCACCACATTGGGCATGTGGCCTGTGTATCGAATGTGTTGTAAAGTTGTTGTGCGGTGTAAGTGACCATGTTGGAATGCTCTCCATGTGTGGAGGATTGTACGCGGAGTCAGAGAATGAGTGCCTATTTGTGAAGAAGCCTCAACCAATAAGTTCAATGAGTGGGGAAAATATTTTCTCGAGAAGTTTTGAAAGTATATTTTTTGATGATCTTTTTTAAAGATTCAATTTGGAAGTATTTTTGTGCTGGGTAATATTCTTGATTTAGGTAGTATTTTTCAGTAAAAAAAATTATTTGATAAATGGAATGGTTTTATGGATGACCATGAATATCAAGAGGTGTGGTCTATTCCACATGTTCATGCAATCCCTAAGAGAAAAAATTGATTCTCTCATAACCCAATTGTTAGAAATTTTATTGGATTCGCTTCTAAGATTTGCGACAGTAGAGGATACAACCATGTATGTTGTTACCAAGCCGCTCATGTTCGAAGATGAGTGCATTTTGGTGGATGAAGAGGAATTTGGTCACATACTTTACAACACCCCTTCTCATGGAAACTGGGGAGTGTATGAATTGGATTACCTTATTTTCATTATTTGGAATGTTGCCTTGCATCCCAATCCCAAAGAAGTTGTTGATGTTAAGTACGTAAGCAAAGAGAAGTTGAAGGATCTCATAAGGAAATCAAAAAATCTGAAGATGGAACTGCACCAGCAAATGAACAAGCATGGACCCTTTTAAAAGAAGGGAAACATGAAATGTATCATTGTAATCCTAGCTCAGACTTAGACCAACAGGCAAGTTAAAGTATAGGTTGTGATTAAGGGGAGGTGTTAGAATAATAATCATGCATGTTCTTATTACAATGAGTAGTTGGTGTTAGTTAGCGATAGTAAACAAGTATAGGTAGACAGTAAATGATAGTAGGTGGAATCCATGTAGATTCTCCGATTAGGCTTCTATATAAAATAAAAACCTAGCAATTGTATTCAAAATTATTAAGAAAATCTTTCTTTGATTATTACAAAAGTTTATTTATAATTTTTCTTTTATTATTATAAATTTTTGTTGAGTTGTCCCTCTATGAGTGAAAATGGAATTTATAGTTACTAAAGTTATTGGCGAAACTTTATGAGAATTCATTTTTTCTCAATTTTTGGTCTAGGAGGTCTCTTCTATAAAACATTGAAAACATGGTTATGTGTGTACTTATACAAGTTGACTTTAAAGCTAACATCTCTCACATATTTCTCTTGGTCATTTATTTCTCTATGCAAATTGATTTCTAGTTATTAATATTGTATTGTTGAAAAAATTCTTAGTTATCAAGTTGTACTAATAACAATAATATATATTATATAATATTATTATATATATATATATATTATATATATATAATTTTTATGAATCTAACATCACTTATTTATAGCCATAATTAAATAAATATTGAAAAAAATGAATATCCTATGTATTCACCTACATAGAATTTACCATACAACTAGGGTAATTTCTCCATGCCTTGTGCCCAAGGGTTGTCCAAATTTCTCACATTACACATGAATTGATTAATCTAATCATTAATAAATACCTTTTTTGGTTTGTTTCCTCTTTCACACCGATGTAACCCATTCCATGCTCTAAATCATGTAAAGTGATGGAATAATCTTCAATAGTGGAATTATATTTAATGTTAAGCATGACAAAATTACTAAGTGTTCTCCTAATATTTTTTAAGGAATTTTTACTTTCTACAACCTTAATGTCAAAGATATCTTACTTTTCATCATGAGTCATCAATTCATAGACATTTCAAATACATTCACATCTTTTATGTTGAAGAAAATGTTAGATCTTTGTTTCCTAATGTTTTCATGGTCCTTAACCAACTCTCTAATTATTCCCAACTTCTATTTTGAACATATTTTGATTTTCTACCATCTTTGGTTTAATTGAAACTAACATTTTTGGTGTTTCAATTAGAGTCATTATTTTTACCTTTTTGCAAACAATTTGACATATTTATTGTTTAAATAATCATCTTTATTTATTGCTCTATATGCTTCAATGCCATAATCATTCATCCTAACACAACCTACCTATCAATAATATGCCAACTCTAATCTATATATCTATATATTCAATTGGGGTTATCTAAGATGTTTGGGAAGAATTGTTGTCATTTTTCCCATCTAGGTTCAATTCCATGCAAGTGACATGATCATGAGAAATATTGTTGTGATTAAAGATATAAAAAGAAAGTTATCATAGGAATTTGAGATGAATGATCTTGGATATATGCACTATTATGTAGGTCTTGAAGTATGGAGAGATAATGTAAGGAATTTAATCATACAAAGAAAATTTACAAACGAGGTACTAAAGAGATTCCATATGAATGGATGTAAAGGAGTGAGTATTGCATTGGAAAAAAAATACCAAATTTAGAAATGATGATGGCATGAAAGAGGTGAATGGAAAATTGTATTGATAATTAGTGGGAAGCCTGAATTACCTCACTTCCACTAGACGAGACATTTCTTATGTGGTAAACATACTTAGTCAATTCATGGCTAAGCCTCATGAAAGCCATTGGATAGCTACAAAAAGGGTCCTTTGATATTTAAATGGAACTATCAATTTGGTATTGAATATATTAATGACTGTAATGTTGAATGGACAGGTCATTCTGATTCTCACTGGGCCAGAAATCCCAATGACAGGAAATCCGCCATTAGATATGTGTTCAATATAGGATCAAGAGCTATATCATGGAGCAGTAAGAAACAACCAATACTTTCCTTGTCACCAGTTGAAGCGGAGTATAAATCATTATGTAGTGCCACCTACAAAGCAATATGGCTCATAAGAATACTTGAAAATGTTGGAGAAGCTCAACAAGAATGTACAATGATCAGATATGATAATCAAAACACCATCAAATGGGCAAACAACGTGATATGTCATGCAAGGTTAAATCATATAGACACACAACATAATTTTGTAAGGGAAAAATTCCAATCAAAGGAAATTGACTTAATATTTTGTAATATAAATGAAAATGTGGCTCACATGTTCACTAAGCCTCTTGGGAAGGAAAAATTTGAGATTTGTAGAATTGAGCTATGTGTTGTAGAAAATTTAGATTATTTTGTAAGCATAGCTGATACTTAGATGAAAAGGGATGTCACTTAAGAGTGTGTTTGTGTCTTATGTATTGTTCTATAACACATTTTGTGTGTTTTCCATATGGTTGGAATTAAGGGGGAGTGTGGATAACAATAATTCCAACTTACCAAGTTACCAACCACATTAAATGCGCCAAAAAGGTTGTCTCGTGATTTCTAGAGAGTTCACCTAAATTTTTATGATTTCACCAAGATTCTTGAAGAAGTTATCACTACTAACAATGCATATAGTTCATAAGCTTCCTCATCATGTATAAAAGTCCTTCTTTGGAAATGGGAAGATGAAGTTGTTGTTCTCTTATTTTTAGATTTAGTTGGAAGGGATAAAATCCTAGTCATTCTTTTAAAGATAATCTTGGCCAAATTATAATTTGAAATTTGTTATTGGTCAGATGTTCAATTTCCACTTAGTTTAATTGAATCTTGAGTAGTAAGGGTCGAAGCATCAAGTGAACTATGTAGTAGCATAATTATTAATTAACCTTTGTGTGACACTTGAAAAGCCCAACATTGTGGATCTTCAATGATCAATGAATAAAAGTGTTTCTGGAGGGCCTTTGTGAGCCATAGAACCCAATTTTTCTCACATGATTTGTAGGTTAAAAAATTGTATCAAAATTAGGTGCAAACTAATTATTAAGAAACAAAAAATATGTAATGACCCAATATGCAAAAGATATACAGAAAGTATGTTTGGGCCCAATATGAAAATAAATTGAATGGTGGTCCATAATGTTTGTGGAGATGAGGGTGTCTTGAAAGTGGTTGTTTGTTAGATGAGGAAGTTGAGGCTTCCTAGGTGGGAGAGGTCAAAAAATTCATGTAGAGAGAGTGGTTTCTCTTAGTTGGCAGAGGCCAACAAACCCATGTAATGACATTGAATAATAATAAAAGAAGACAAGCAAAGAGAAAGTTAGTTTTTCTCCCAAAATGGTTACTACCTAAAATTCTTTGTGGCCATATGTATTGATTCTCATGTTGTGTTTTGATGTTGTTTTCTTGCTTAGTGTTGCTCTTTAATTAATGGTTTAGTTGATTAATTAATGAATTGATAAAAAGTGATTAACCATGACCCAATAAACTTTTTATTCACACCCAAGCTTTCAAAATTAGGCACAATATGCATGTAGCCATTGTAATTATGTCTCTCATAGTTAGTTTTTAATTGGGGGTTAGTGAAAATTATTTTTCATTATTCCAAGTTAGCTTCATTTACACTATCATCATCTTCATCATATGCTAGTACGATAGAAATCACTAAAATTGCTTCTCTAAAAGGCTTCAAGAGGATAGAAGCTTGGAAAGGAAGGATAATTTCAAGAAGAGGGGTTCCTTTTGGAAGGTAGTGAGGCAATAGGTGTTTTACTTGAATTGTTGTTAGGGTTTTAAATATTGTGATGAGAGATTTTCATTGTCCAAGTGTGCCACATCCTTACAAATTATTGGCCTCTATAAAATAGATGTCGTAGTTATCGGGAAAATAATTCGAGAATAATCATTGGACATCATGGCATGTTTAGAAGGATTGTCAAGTTTGGCGCACTAAGAGACAAATTCTAGGAAATGATAGGTTGTAGTGGTAATAGCCTTAACAAGGCCACAATGAGAGAAGAGAATTCAATGTGAGGCATCTTAGAATTATCCAAAAGCTACTTGGCAACTATTGTATGTGGTTTCTCTAGTGATGTTGGTTTTCAAAAAGTCTCGGTCAAGGTCAATAAGGCTCTAGGATTTAGGGTGGTGAGAAGTGGTTTAGAAGGAAAAACACATTTTTTTTTGAAGCCATAGAGAATATTAGTAATTGTACATTTAATACAAAGGGGAAATGGGAGTAGAAGAACAATCATAAGTGGATAGTGCTTGATATTTGAAATGGAGCTCCAAATTTTGGCCATTTCTAAAATGGTAAACTTTAATGGAGCTTGGACAAAGAGTAACTTTCTAGATGATGCTTTCAAACCATGGAATTGGGCTTCTATTGGACAAAAATACTTGGGATCAATAACACCCTATTATTCAAATAGATTCTCAATATTTATTTATTGTGCTCTATAATCAATTCATCACTAATTACTTTACCAACCACTCTATAATGATTCCAGTGGAAACCTGTTTGGATTTTCTGAGTGGTTTATGCAGGTTTGGCCAATGGTTTTTAAAACTACCATTCACCGTCAACAATTCATGTGTTAGTTCCTCAAGTGTAAGACTTCCTTATGATTGTGAAATCTTGTTAACCTTTCAAATATCTTGCAACCTTTTCTTTGTAATGTATCCATGATGTTGATCATCCTATCATGTTTCTCATTCAATAATCCTTGGATTTACTTCCAACTTGGGAATCCATTTTATTGAGGGTTGTAGATTGATGTTTCCATCTATTGACATGATTTTAATGGTGATTTATGCTAATAATTACAAATCATGCATAATATTACATAGCACAAAGCCTTATTTTTCCCATGAGATCGTCAACCTAAGCATTATTTATGGAAAAAAAAAAACTATGCTATCTCAAACTCTTTCTTAAGAAAACATTTAAGAGGTCAAAGGAAGGGCTCTTTACAACCCCTTTTCAACCTAAAGCAAACTATAAGAGGGAATGAGATGGGTTCTCTAGCACCCCAAATTAAGTTCAAATGAATGATTTATAAAAATGAATAAGAGGGAAAATATTGAGCTATTGGCAACCTCAATTCATCACACCCCAGCCACAATAAAATTTAATAATGATTTAAATGGAGAACTCTCAAGTTTTTGAACTCAAAACCTTTTTTGTAAACACTTCTTCAACAATAACTAAATGTCTACATTAGTAATCTAATTATGAATCCAACTAATATTATTGCATGCAAATAGTTGAAAGTTCTATATGCCATTTTCCAAGATAAAATTATATACATGCTGAAAGACATCAACTACCACAATTACATTTCTAAAATAATAATGAATAAGACAATTTTGTTAAAATAGATTCTCAATAAATTTAAAAAAAAATGTCATTAACAAAACTACCCAAACCAAACTATCTTAGAGAGAAAATCCTATTATTAATAACCAGGGTGTGCCTAGAGAGTATAAGACCCATAAAATACACTAGATTTGCCTGGAAGGGTATATAGTGATAAGTGGTACCTCTATTCACATGCAAGATTATGATAAAGAACCACTAAAAAATAAATGTTACATGCAAAATTATGCTAAAAGCCCACTCCAAGAAAAAGGTTGCGTTATAAAAGTAATAGTTTTTTTAATAGTCACACATATTAAATAAGTCATATTTTTTTATTAATCAAATCACTCCAAACTCCAAGTTGTATGTGCCTCCATAACTTCTGGTGCCTCCAAACTCCATGTTCTAAGTGCCTCCAAAAATTCAGGTACCTCCTTAATTCAGGTTTCTTGATCTTTCAAGAATCAAATCACATTAGCAATGTTCCAAACAACTGCTGTCCAAACTCTCAAAAAATAACTACTCTGCTGGTCACTGTACTCTTTGTTTCAGATAATATAGCATTTATTTGTTTCTTAAAAAGTGTATGTGCATTATTTTTTAAACCTAAAAAAGCTTGTATTTTTTCATTTAATAATAACAAAGATTTTCATTGTTTTATTTCTTTATTTCATTTTTTTCCCAAAAGAAATAACTTGTCTTCCCAATTTCACGAATCCGAATAGTTTTTTTTTTCATCAAAGCATAATTCGTCTACCCCATTGCGCGAATAAACTGTACTTACATCACTCAATACAGCAAAGAATTTTTTGTCGCTGAAAAAGATTAATAGTTTGCCCAATTGCGCGAATAAATTGGAATAGTTTGCCCAATTGCGCGAATAAATTGGAAAAATTCTAAATTAATATTTTTTCAAATTTTGGTTGCTTAGTTAAGTAAACTTGACCGGTCAAGTTCTCGAGTTTTATGAGAACCCACGGTATTTCTCATGAGAATATTTTAAAATGCAAAAAAAAATCATGTATTTCTCATGAGAATATTTTAAAATGCAAAAAAAAATCATCCCTCTCCACACTTAGTAGATCCAGAGTTAAGGTGGATCTAAGGTTGTCTATTAAATGCCAAGTTCACTTTGTAAATGTTAGATTTTAATTATAAAATTATTTTAGAACATATTTTTTTATAAAAGCAAAAAAAAATGTAATTTTGTTTCAACTATTGAAAAATAGAACAAAATTACATTTTATAGATGTTATCCCCATTGGCTAAGAGTAACTCCTCTCCTTATAAGCATAACAAAGACTGTAAATAAAAAAGAAACATGAGTAGTTAAGTGTTATAGTAATCACTTGAATTTTCTTTTTGTCCATGGGGATAACTAGAACCACTGCAAATAGCTCAAGGACCATTGTGACTAGAACCCCTCCCAAATAGCTCAAGTAACATTGCCAAATCACTCACTGTGTGTGAATGTGAACTTTACATGGGCTCCCTTTGTTCCGACCGTCACATCCTATTTGTGTATCATATTTTGTTGTTGTTCTAATTCAAGAATTACTTCTTATTTGTACCATTATGCTTGTGAGTTGAATTTCCAACATGTGGGTGAATACAATGTTCTTCTTGGTTTGATGGGTTCTATGGGATTCCCCCTTATTCCCCTTTCATGAAAAAAGGATGGTAAGGTTTCCATCCTTTTGTTTTGCAATCTAGCCCTTTTTGCAGTGTTATTTTGCGTGGGGAAGTGTCTTGCAAGTTTAGAGTTTGGTAAAATGAGGGGTATATGAATGTTCTATTTTCATAATAGAGAATTTGGGTCCACTAAAAGGTTCTATGTTTCATGTCAATATGGTCATAGGTAAATAACATTTTCTCCATTATTTAGACATCCATTTTTTAAATGACCCCAACTTATTTCCAATATGGTCAAGGACTTTCTGGTTCTTGAAAGGAAGGGTAACATTTGGAAACCTCACCTATACTCTTATCTTTGATACCACCTTTGTTGTGGAATCAAAATCTGAAAGTTAAGGGTTGACGAAAATCCCTGCTCTTCCCCAAAACTATGGTCATTCTTTCAATACTCTATCCAAATCTTCCTTAGTATCAAATTGAACAATGAAAAAACCTTTTGAACTTAGGTATATATCATAGTTCTTCCTCTAGGTTGTGAAAATCCACTAATCCAAACCATAATACCTTAGCCAAAACCCATTGAATTCACACATCATTGAAGAACAAAACATATGATTTACCTTCTTTACTTTTACCTCTAGAGAAGGTGCTTGTTACATTAGTTTTGACAATGTAAGTTGTGGATTTTATTGTAGGAGATTTGATCGGTTATTTTCCTTATCTGATGTTGCATCCTTATAGGAGACTAACATCCTAGGTTACTGGATCTCAAAGCACACCCTTGCAGCTTGAAACTCAAGACAATGCTGCAATTTCTTGAAATGTTGTAATCCTACAACTAGGATAAATCTTGAAGCTACTTCCTTTCATGAAGAAGACTTTGTATATATGCATGAAAGCCCATCCAATTCTCTATACTCTGCTTAATATTCACCACATAGTCCAAGCCAAAGACCTAAAAAGTCTAAGACAGAGACCTAAAAGAGTAGAGACTTCTCGTTTAGGATCTTAATAAAAATATAAAATTCCTCACGATGATCAAACTCTTCCAACCCCCCACTCAGCTCAGGCAGATTAGAAGAACGAGTTTTTTTCTGGTGGGTATATGTCATTCAGAGAACACTAGAGATTGTGTCTGCTTATATGTAAAACTGCCACCCTAAGGGCTTTTGAACGAGGACTTGTCATGCCGGTTGTCGTCGGACGTTTCCTCTTCTTGATCAGTAGAAGAACAACTAAGAGGAAATCTTGAGTAGCTACTAGCAAGTGATACCACCTAGTTTTCATCATAATTTTCTCCATCATCATCACCGTCAACCACCATCAATATTTGCAAACAATGCGTCGCGGAAATTTAAAAGGCATACACAACACATACAAAATCATAAAAAATAACACAAAGATTTAACGTGGTTCACCCAACCAATCTCGGCTACATCCACCAAACAGAGGCATCGGCAATCTTATTATTCAACAGGAGATTACAACAATTTTAATTCCTCACACACACTCTCAGCTCACTCATACCCAACCTCAACGGGCTTACATTTTTTATAGTTGGGAGTATAAAACTGAATCATAAATTCTCTCACAACAAATATAGGATGCAATAACTCCTCCTCAAGAATAAATGGAGCTAGTATAGCAACAAATCCTATTGTTGTCACCTACATGAGATTTTTGCCAAATTTAATAAACAGAAAATCTCAACAATCTCCACCTTGACAACAATTAGCCTGATACCATGTTCATTTATTATTTTATCTTTTTTGCAAGCCAAGAGAAGCCAGACACCAACGTAGCTTCTCTAAGAATACTGGTTTCGTGAACATGTCTGCAAAATTTTCCTTTGTATGCACTTTTTCAAGAGAGACACCCCTTTCAGTGATAACGTGTCTTACAAAATGGTACTTGATAGGTATATGCTTTGTTTTACTATGATAGGCCAGATTCTTAGCCAAATGAATTACACTTTGACTATCACAAAATAACTTGATGTTGTCCTGTAACCTACCAAACACACCAAACAAACCTTTCAACCAAATCGCTTCTTTGCAAGCATGTGAAGCAGCTATGTATTCTACTTCAGTAGTGGATAAAGCAACAATGTTCTGTAGCTTTGACATCCAGCTAATAGCTCCACCTGCAAGAGTAGAGACATACCCTCATGTTGACCTTCTCTTATCCAAATCACTTGCAAAATCGGAATCAACATATCTGCGAACAAATTCACTACTCTTGTTATAAGTGATACAATAATCACTTGTGCCTCTCAAATACCGAAGCACCCATTTTACTCCTGACCAGTGTTCTTTTCCTAGATTTTCCATATACCTGCTGACAACCCCAACTGCATGTGAAATATCTAGTCGAGTACAAACCATCGCATACATCAAACAACCTACTACATTGGCATACAGAATTCGAGACATATATTATTTTTCTTCATTTGTATTAGGACATAAACTAGAAGAAAGCTTAAAATGGGAAGCTAAAGGGACTGACACAGGCTTCACATTGTTCATACCAAACCTCAAGAGTATTTTCTCAATATACTTCTGTTGTGATAGCCAAAGCTTACCATTGCTCCCGTCTCTGAAAATCTCCATGCCCAAAATATGTCTTGCTCCTCCTAGATCTTTCATATCAAATGTCCTAGCCATCTGAGCCTTTAACCTGTTGATCTCTATTATGCTTTTGCTTGCTAAAAGCATATCGTCAACATACAACACTAAGATAATGAACATGCCATTACTTATTTGATTAAAGTAAACAAAATGATCATATTCACTTCTTATATAATTTTGACTCATCATGAAAGAATCAAATTTCTTGTACCATTGTTGAGGCGACTGCTTCAAACCATACAATGATTTCTTGAGCCTGCAGACAAATTTCTTGTTGAAATTTTGAACAAACCCTTCAGGCTGTTCCATGTAAATTTCCTCATCTAAATCTCCATGTAAAAATGCATTTTTAACATCTAGTTGTTGTAATTCTAAATCAAGTAAAGCAACTAATGCTAATACAATTCGAATTGAAACAATTTTTACAACTGGTGAAAATATCTCATGAAAATCAATGCCTGCTTTTTGAGAAAAACCTTTTGTAACTAGCCTTGCTTTGTACCTGTCCTTTGTATCATCAAAACCCCTTTTCAATTTGTAAACCCATTTACATCCCACAGTTTTTCTGTGTTTAGGAATTTCTACCAAATCCCATGTGCCATTCTTGACTAATGCCATCATTTCGTCCTTCATAGATTCTTTCCACTTTTCACTTTTAGAACCTTCTACAGCTTCCTGATAGCCCAAAGGTTCATCATCATTAGCGGTTAAAGCAACTGAAGTAACATAATCATCATACCTTTTAGGAGGATGTTTGATTCTTGTGAACCTCCTTAAGGATGTTTCTGGTACTTCCACAATTTGTTCGTTATTATCTGTAGGAACTTCTTCATGATCTACATCTGACACATGCTCATGATCTACATCTGAAACTTGTTCATGATCTGCATCTGAAACTTGTTCATCTTGACTATCATCAGTATTTGAACTGGTTTCAAACTGAATGTGTTGAAGCTTAGATACATTATCCTGTTTCAATTTATCATCTACATCTAGATTTTCAAGTGAGGATTCATTAAATTTAACATCTCTATTAATGATGATCTTGTGAGTAGTAGGATCCCACAATCTGTATCCCCTAGTCCCATCACCATATCCCACAAAGATATATCTTTTTGATTTAGGATCTAATTTAGAATGCTGATGTTTCGAAACTAGAGCATATGCATCACAACCAAAAACTTTTAGTTTAGAATAATCACAAGGATGACCTTTCCATACCTCTTGGGGAATTTTGCATCCTATCACCATTGATGGTGATCGATTTATCAAATAACAAGCTGTAGAAACTGCTTTTATCCACAATTCCTTCTACAAATTGGCGTTACTAAGCATACTTCATGCTCTTTCTAAAAGAGTCTTGTTCATGCGTTCAACAACTCCATTTTGCTGAGGAGTATATACAGTGGTTTTATGTCTTTCGATCCCAGCGTCCTTGCAATAATTATCAAATCCCTTTGAAGTAAACTCACCACCATTGTCAGTTCTTAAACATTTAATGGTTCTTCCAGTGATGTTTTGAACTAATACTCTAAACTGTTTGAAAACTGTAAATACATCAGACTTCTTCTTTAACATGTAGACCCACAATTTTCTAGAGAAATCATCAATAAAATATACAAAATATGACGATCCTCCATATGAGGTTGTAGGAGATGGACCCCAAACATCAGAAGGGATATAATCAAGGATTCCCTTACTAGTATGTTTTCCAGTTTTAAACTTCTGCTTGCTTTGTTTCCCAAATAGACAATGTTCGTAGAAATCTAACTTAACAGACTTTAAATTAGGAAGTAACTTACAATCAGATAAAATATTTAAACCTCTTTCGCTCATATGGCCCAACCATTGATGCCATAAACGAATAGAGTTATTGTCATTTTCAGACACTGTAGAAATATGATCTGACTCTGTTCTTCCTTCTAACTGAAAAAGATTTCCAACCTTCTTTGCTTTCACTACTAGTAAAATTCCTTTATAAATTTTCATTACTCCACCTTGAATAAAAGTTTTGTATCCATTAGTGTCTAGTACTCCTAGTGAAATGAGGTTTTTTCTTAATTCAGGTACATGTCTTACATCAGTTAATATTTTATTTGTCCCATCAAACATTTTAAGCTAGATGCTTCCAATTCCCACAATGTTACATGTGACATCATTTCCCATGTAAACAACTCCATCATTGATTGATTTATAAGTTTTGAACCATTCTCTATGAATGCACATGTGATTTGATGCACCAGAATCTAACAACCAATGTTGATCATGATTGGACAAATTAACTGACAACACTTCATCACTCATACCTGAAACGGATGCCGAACCTGTATCTGTCGTGTTTGCTTCTTTCTTCTCTGTCGAAGAGTCTTCTTTGGATGTTTGTTGTCTCTTCCAACAGTCCTTCTTCAAATGTCTCGATTTGTCACAAAACCAGCACTTTACCCTACTCTTTTTCCCTTTTGATTTTGAACGCGAGTCGTTGTGTTTACTGAAGCGTATTTCTTTAGAATGACCTCTGACCATCATTGCTTCTGATGTAGAGGTTTCTGAATTTGACCTCTTCCTTGTCTCTTCAGACAACAAAGCTCCAACAACATCATCAAATTCAAGGGTTTCTGATGAACTAAGACTTATAGAAGTAACAAAATGATCCCATGACTCAAGCAACGACCATAATAAACTTATAGCTTTATCTTCTGATTCAAATTTTACTTCTATACTTTCTAATTGCACCAGGAGAGTATTAAAGGTATTCAAATGATCAATAATAGATGTACCTTCCTTCATGCGCAAACTGTACAACTGTCACTTTAGAAGAATCCTATTGGTTAAGGATTTTTTCATGTACAGCTTCTCAAGCTTTGTCCACAAACCAGTAGCAGTTTTCTCTGACACGATGTTAAACAAAACATCATCTGCCAAACACAGTCGAATATCGCTCAATGCTCTTTCATCCAATTCGCTCCATTCATCATCTGTCATGGTGTAAGGCTGTTTGGATTTTCCCAACAAAGCCTTCGCCACACCTTGTTGCAGAAGTAGATCATACATCTTCACTTTCCATATTTCGAAGTTGTTTTTGCCATTGAACTTCTCGATCTAAAAACGAGCACTTTGAGTTTTTGCCATGTTGTAACACACAAAATCTCCAATTCCAACTTTTTAATAAATGTAGTTTTTATTTAAAATGCCTATGCCTTATACTATAATGCCTTTACCTTATAATAAAATTCTTCTGTCGTACAAATTGTAGATTTTCTAAAGAGAAAATGCTTGGCACTCCTTGACAGCAAAAGATCCGTGCCATAAACAAAATCCACGCGAGTCATGAAATTGGCGCACTTAATCCGTGCGTTTCGGCGCCAATTGGGATTTTGGCGCACTAGCGCGAGTATAACGGTAAAAAGCACGCCAATGGGTGCACCTGTTCCTAAATAAATCGCGCCAATCCTTCCTTTGGCTCAAAATTGGCGCGATTGTTCCCGAAGAAACCGCGCCAACAGCTCCACCTTCCGCAGCAGACTTGGTGTCTCTGTCACACGTACCAGCTCCACAACATGCTCTTATACCAATTGTTGGAGCAAATAATGTGCAGTATAAATTTAAAAGGCATACACAACACATACAAAATCATAAAAAATAACACAAAGATTTAACGTGGTTCACCCAACCAATCTCGGCTACATCCACCAAACAGAGGCATCGGCAATATTATTATTCAACAGGAGATTACAACAATTTTAATTCCTCACACACACTCTCAGCTCACTCATACCCAACCTCAACGGGCTTACATTTTTTATAGCTGGGAGTATAAAACTGAATCATAAATTCTCTCACAACAAATATAGGATGCAATAACTCCTCCTCAAGAATAAATGGAGCTAATATAGTAACAAATCCTATTGTTGTCGCCTACATGAGATTTTAGGCAAATTTAATAAACAGAAAATCTCAACAAAAGGCATATCTCGTAGCTAAAGACAGTCAAATCAAACTTCACACAGGTGGCCCCCATGCAGTCACAGATTTGCAAATCTAGCACAATAAGCTTCGAAAATGCCACACCATGACAACATTTGCACTATGAAATTTGGCATCATAGTCCCAACAAAGACTCGTTTCATCCATGTTGCAGAAGAATCTCACAAACAATTCACCGAGATTGTGTTCATTCATTTTTTTTAGTCATATTTGGATCTCCCACAAACCCTACTAGTTTTAGATCCTCCAACAAATCTTACCATCTCCTGCAATTTATTTTAAAACATATTGTATTCAAAATTATTACAAACTTGTTTCTATCATAGGAAGTTCACGAAGTCCACATTCCTTCACTGTTTTAGTCATTTTCAGATCTCGCACATGTTAGAATAATAATCATGCCTGTTCATATGAAGATGTGTAATTGGTGTCAATCGGTGACAGTCAGCAAGTATAGGTAGATAGTAAATGATTATCGGTGGTATCCCCATAGATTATTCGGTTGGGCTTATATATAAATTGTTTTATGTGTAATGCAATACGCAAGCTCCTTGTGAGTATTCGTATTTTTGAAATGGTATCGAAGTCAGAGTCAAGTGGGCTTGGTGGAGTGAAGAGTTGAGGGCTCGATGTTCTGATTGAAGGGTTGTTTCTCCTTGTGTGTCATGTCGTGAATCTAAAGTGGACCTCTCCCATCTCTGAAGTGCAGTCATGCTCTAGTGAACCTGGCGTGAATATGAGAGAATGAATAACGGATTGATATTGAAGCTGAGTGTTGAGAAACCTTTAGGATTAGAGGGCGTGTGGAACTAGCGAGAGTTTCACATTGCTTATGGTGCGGTGAGGTGTTTGAATTAGGTGTGAGGCATTCCTTGTGACGGAGGAAACCTTTAAGCTGCAATGTATCAGTGTATCGATGCAGTGGAGCAGTTAACTCGACAATGGACATTGTTTGAAGCACTGTAGGAGAGCGCTCCTCCTATGAACCTGAGAAAAGGAGCCAAATTAGAGTGTCAAGAGAAGCGACCTGGAGAACTCCCAATGTGTGGAAAAATGTGGTGGTGTTGCTTCTTGTATGTGTGAGTGCGAAGCTTGTGTGAAGTTGTGTGGAGTAATAGTTGTGTGGCGTAGAGCTCAAAGTGTCGTGTGTTAAAGATTCAGTTGTTGTGTGAATTAAAAGTTGTATGAAGCCCTCGTGGAGCCTGAAGCCTACATGGAAGGGTGTAGCTTTGTGTAATCCTGGAGCTAGCATGAAGGGTGTGGCTTTGTGTAATCCTGGAGCCGACATGGAAGAGCAGCCAGCATGGATGGTTGGCTAACTAGTTGTGTTTAATGGAGTAAATTAAGGTGTAGAGCTGAGTCTATTCGTAAACTATAAAAAAAAATAGCTGATTCAGTTAGCAATTTGTTTTGGCCAAATTTCTGAGAATTTTTTCTAAATTTGGTGGCGATAAGCTGATAGGAGTACGTGTGTGGCTGTTGGGACCAGTAGTGTCACGCCCCTACACTCCAGTACTCTTACAATCGCACTATGGGAGGTGCGGCACCACCGACCCTTTTCTTTTTAACAATATTAACGATAGTGGACTATGTCTACTTTCTATTTTTCAACAGCTAAGCATATCTTTCGTTAACACAGTGGAAAATTTCATCATATCATTAATCACATTAACATCATTAACATTCAAGTGCACAACAAATTATTATGGGAGGGGCAACTCCCTGTAATTATGAGTATGCTTGTATCAATAATGTTAATATTCAAAATTCATATATAAGCTTACAACCAAGGGAAACCCCAAGTTTTAGCGTTACATTTATACAAGTTCACCTTCCTGCACCTATTGTGTAACCTTTCCCAACTATCGGGCAAAGTCACCCGTTCGTCATTTCGTCGTGCCGCTCGTCGTCGTTTACCTGTGCACAACCCACCATTCACCAACGCCTTCATCGCACAACTCGAACTTCGTTCCGATGCGCCCACCGCGACTGCCAAAACACTTCACCATCTACCCGTGCCCGAGCTCGTATCACCTGACTCACCCGTCAACCGCACGTTCACCTCGTTTCGTTTCACCGGACCCGGGCGTGCTCACCCAGCTCGCCCTTCCGTCGCATTCACCTGTCAACCATGTCGTCTTGCTAGGTGTGCCCACACGACTTGCCTATTGGCATGCCTTCGCGTGCCTAATGCCCTCGCCGGTTCACCGTTCACGTTCACCGTTCAACCCACCCGACATTTCACCAAACACCCTGTGCCCCCACACGGGCTCTCCCTCGCCAAGCTCACCCTACCATCATGCACTCGCACCCACCGACCATTCAACTGGCCAATCGTTCAATCATTCGTTTGACTGCCCACTAAACTATGTCGTGTGCTCCCACCTATGCTACCCGACCCGTGCCCTAACTCGTTCAGCTGCGCCTTCGACCTGCACCTCTGTAGCACACTCCTTTGTTCAGGCTCGAGTGCTACGGCCTGTGCCCGCCTACACCTCTACCTTCTTTTCAGAATTTCCAACTTTGCATTTCACCTCTTGGCTCATATGCTTTGTTAATTGCTTGAGTTCGATGATGAATGGCTCTCCCATCGCCATCTACTTATATGCTTCACCGCCATGGCTTCACCACGTTGGCTTGCCCAACCGACCAACCATTTGGCCCATTTCTTTAACATTTACATCTGTCCGCACATCAGCTCGTAGGTTGGGTGCCCCCACCCCGGGACCGCCTCACCCTATAAACTTTCGTGCAGCTCCACACTTAGTCATTTTTACAAGTGACTTCGTGTGTTTTGCCTCTACGGTTGTGTTTGCCTAACTAGCTCTTCCGTGCTCTCCGTCGTGTGCCTTCGCCCAAACACATCGTAGCTCAAGGTCCTCACATCCTCCTCCACTGGAAGTCATTATCATCCTCGACAATACTTTTCACCTTAGCGACCATCTATCAGTAAGATATCCATACCAATGCCACATAATCCACCAATATGTCCTCCATGAACTGTCATCTTCTTGATCCATAACTTCAACCATTCTATATACTGCAAACATCCCTGCAACATATATAATACGATAGTCTCCATCATGTGTCGTTCCATCATGTGAACTTCTTTGAATAATACTCCAACCAACACAACATCTCAGTTGAAACCAAGGCATCTATCTCACACAAACCCAGTGCACTGCATGCCCCCATGTCATCGAATTGATTGGGTAGCTAATCCAACCATAATGCTTAACCCATGAGAATGTACCTTCTCCATACCAGCATCAGTTGTTTCTTCAACATCATGTCACAATCTCAAACTCAATCAAGAATCCACTCAGAAACCATGCATAGGTCCATGGTATATTCATCCCATCTGCAACATGTTTTCCATGATGCTAATGTCAATGTGCTGCCACGTAGTCGCATTCATTCCTGCATCATCCACCTGTCAGCATAAAGAAGCCTCCTCCAAGGCCCCTTGTCAAGGTGGTGCAGCCCCTTCTAACCAAGGTCCCTGCACCAACCCATCTCCAAGGTTGTCTACCAAGAAAGGAGGGCCAGGAAGTTTCCTCCCTGACTCTCATCCACCCATGTATCATATTGATGTTGTGTCCTCAAGTATCTATGCACAGCCTCAACCTCCACACATGTACACACAATCTTCCCAAGCTTGTCTTTCATCAACTGAAAGTCATATATGCCCATAGCATACCTACAAAATTCCACTATGCCAGCCAGATCTCTACTTGCATAATCCTCCCCAACCACTGCCACTGAAGAAGTATTTGAACTTCCTTCATCTGCAACTCCATTATGAAGATATTTGGTAGAATATGTTCCTACCAAGTGCTCCAGGATTCGTGAGATCGATATCCCACTTCCTTCTTTCTTCTTTTCTCTTGCAACGAAGTCAACTAACTTCTCTTCCTTCGTTGTTTGATTCATAATCCCAAGTCCTCTTTGATCTACATGTCTAGTCAATTTAATTTCTTAAATTTATCTACATAAATTATCAATCCGGGTATCGTAAACTGATGAAGTGTGGTGCACCATATGTGCTTAGTTAACCTTTTTCTTACTTCGTTGTTTATAGATTTTATTTTGTTTTGGTGTTTTGTTCTTGTTGATCTCCTAAAGTGTCTAATGCAAATGGAAATCCTATTCTATGGTCTTAAGGATACTTTTAAAGGTCAAGTATGGATGTATATTTCAAGACAAGGTTTATGTCCCTAATGATAGCTTCCAAAACTTAGCACTTCAAAGGATCTCAAAACATGTTATTGATGAAATTAGTACTTAAACAAGAATGGAAATGTGCTACTATTCAAGTCAAACAAATAATGAACTACTGATCATGAAACCATTATCTCTACTATTATCTAAATACATAAAAATGAATTAAGCTAGTGCACTCAAACAAATCAAAAATTGCAATCTAATAAAAGTAACATCATTCATAGTTCGATAGCTCACCAGGTAGTCTAAGCTATGGTTTTTGAAGATACCGTCAATGGTATGAGCAAGTTGATATCTAATTGCAGAAAAGTAAAACTAAAATCAAATCACATCATTCATAGTCCGATACCTCGCCAGGTAGTCTAAGTTATGGATTTCGTAGATAACATCAATGATATGAGAAAGTTGATATCTAATTGCAGAGAAGTAAAACTAAAATCAAATCACATCATTCATAGTCTGATACCTCGCCAGGTAGTCTAAGCTATGGCTTTCGAAGATACCATCAATGATATGAGCAAGTTGATATCTAATTGCAGGAAAGTAAAACTAAAATCAAATCACATCATTCATAGTTCGATTCCTCACCAGGTAGTCTAAGCTATGGATTTCGGAGATAATCGTCAATGATATGAGAAATTTGATATCTAATTGCGAGAAAGTAAAACTAAAATCAAATCACATCATTCATAGTTCGATTCCTCGCCAGGTAGTCTAAGCTATGGCTTTCGGAGATAATCGTCACTGATATGAGCAAGTTGATATCTTAAACTAACTAACAAAGCAAATGAATAAGACTAAAATCAAAGATAACTGAAATTGAAAAGCTAAAAAAAACAAAGTCAGCAGAGAGGTAAATCTCATGTCACTATTTGATGCAAAAACATGTAAAGAAAAACTAATCTACAATCAACCAGTTGAACACACTTACATGAATTAAAATTTAATGAATGGAAAATCTAAACTATCAAACTTGAAAGCAATCAAATGACATAATGAAATCAAAGCAAGATTACAAAATAAAATCTACTCTACCTTACATTCTAATGTGCTCCATGACATCTACTTCACATCTCCTTCGATGTTGAGAACATCAAAGATTTATTCAAATTCTTCAAAATTACAAAGTACAACAAAGCTCTCCAAAGATTTCAAAAGCCATCAAGGAAGAACTACAAACTCCAAGCTAAGCTAAGCTCTAAACTCTAAGCTCTAAGCTCAGACTAACAAATGAAGGAGAGAGATCTCCTATTTATACAAAAAGATGAGAGCCATCTCATTAATGAGAGTCCATGAATCTCTCCCTCTACCTCTAGAGTCCTAATCAAAATAGGAACTGATAAGACACATGTCTTCTTAGAGTTACAATACAATTAGGAGATGTGACACATATCCTCATGATCCCATGATTCTTTCTACTCAAATTCGAATTTGACCTTAGAGTGCCACATAAGGGTCTTCTAGAGGCCTCCTTTCAACCTACACATGTCAACAATCTCAACCCATTTGTTAGGTATAAGCATATGCACATTATTTTCTAATTTTTAACCACATATTCACTTAAAAAGGCTTAGAATTAATAAAGTTGGGAAGCATAAATGTTGGCCCAATGTATGAAAGTGGGATGAATGTAGTGACATAGTAGTGAAATGGAGGTGAAATGGAGGTGATATAATGGACATAATAGTGAAATTGTAATGGAAATGAATGACATTTTCAAGACCCAACACATTCCAAGAATCACCTAGGAGGACATGCCCTAATTTTAGGCAAACACGTCTAGGTTATGATGATATCTTATGGGATGCCATGAAGAATCTCGTCCTTTATCCCCCATTAAAACCAAGCATTGAATCTGAAAGTCCCTTGTGGGCTAAGTTTAAGCCAAAAGAAGATTGTATGCAACCACTTCTCACAATTGGTAACGATATTTGCTTTAAGAATGAAATGTAGGATGACACTATCAATAATTTCGTTAGTCATTCTTGTATTGTTACATAGCTAGAATATCAACTCTTGAATACTATAATGAATTAACGTAATCATGATAGTCCTAGTGGAAATCGTGTTACAGCAAAGGTACCAATCACCAAAATGCCAAGAGTGTTCCAACTGAGATTGAGCCTAGAAAGACCCTAAATATAAATCTGAATCAATCTCCCCCAGAATTAGAGTGGTTGATACAACTACTATGAAAACAAAAGGAGGCTTTTTCTTGGGATTACATGGAAATGAAGGGAATCCATGGTGATTTTTGCAACCATCATACTTATATCAAGGATCATTTCCATCATATTCATCAATCGCAACAATGAATGAACCCAGCATTGAAGGACATTGTCAAAGATGAATTCCAAAAATTGTTGAATGCCAACTTCATTTATCCAACTCTCTAACCGCTAGTGGGTTTCTCCATTGTTCATCATTCCCAAAAAGAATGGAAAGTGGAGGGTGTGTGTCAACTATATAAATTGGAATAAAGCCACCTAAAAAGATTGCTTCCCATTACCTTTTATTGATCAATACCTCAATAATCTATCAGGCAAGAAATATTTCTCATTCCTTGATGGATTTAGTGGATGGAATCAAATCCAAATTTCTCTTGAGGACTAATACACAACCACTTTTGTTCTCCCCTAGGATACATTTCATACCAAGTCCTCCCTTTTGGACTTTGCAATACACCTGCTACTTTCTAGCAATTTGTAGTGTGAATCTTCTTAGAATTTCTTAATGACTATGTAGATATTTATATGGATGATTGTACACCATATGGATATGTTTTTGATAGAGCTCTAGCTAATATTAAGAAAATACTAGAACGGTGTATAAAACCGAATCATGTTTTAAGCATTAAAAAATGTGATATGTTAATGAATGAAGGAATTGTACTTGGACACTATATTTCTTTTGAAAGGATACAATTTAATCCAGCAAAAATTGAGGTAATATTAAAAATTCCTCATCTAAAGACACAAAAGGAGGTACACGTTTTCCTAGGACATGTAGGTTATTACCGGTGTTTTATTGAGAATTTCTATAAAACTGCATCTCTCTTATTTTTGTTGCTTTTGAAGGATACATAATTTATATGGATTGACAAGTGTTAAAATGCTTTTACATGTCTTAAAAGATGCCTATCTGAATATCCTATCTTATAAGGACCTGATTAGACCTTGCCATTCCATATTTCTACAAATGCCTCTAATATTGCTATTGGAGTCATATTGGGAAAACAAGAAGAAAGAAAGCCTTATGCCATCTACTACATTAGCAAAATCTTGACCCCCATTTAATTGAACTATACATTAATTGAAAAGGAATTCCTTGATATTGTACATGTTATCAATAAGTTTTGACACGACATTACAAGCTATCAAGTTTTTGTACATACTAACCACTCTACCATTCAATTATTAATGAATAAATCTATTACTAATGATAAATTTACCAAGTGGATACTTTTTATACAAGAATTTGATATTATGATTGTAGATAAACCCGAGAAGGATAATGTTGTTTCATACTTCCTTTCTAGGCTTACCAACAACGATGATAATTCACTTGCTGAGGATTCCTTTCCATATGAACATATTTTTATGCTATCTACTCAATGCTCACTCACCATGGTATCAAGACATTGCTAACTATCTTACTACAGGGAAGCTTCTATACCACCTCTCTCTTAGAGAAAAGTGAAAGATCATTCAACAAAGTGCTTGATATTCTTGGTTGAATGGTTAGCTTTTTCAGACTGGGCTTGATCTTGAGATCCGACATTGTGCGAGGGAAAATGAATTCCATGATATCTTAAAGGCTTGTCATGATGATCCTTGTGGTGGACACTTTGTTGATAGGATAATAGGTCATAAAGTGCTTCATATGGACTACTTTTGGCCCACCATATTCTAAGATGCAAAGAAGAATATACAAGGGTGTGACAGCTGCCAGAGGATGGTCCAACCTGTCCAATCAGATGAGATGTTGTTACAAACTTAGTTGGTTATCAACCCTTTTGAAAAATGGGCTCTTGATTTTGTGGGGCCTATAAATCCCCCATCTCCTCAAAAGTCCTACATTCTAGTTTGTAAATATTGTGTAACCAAGTGGGTTGAGGCCAAGGGACTCATTAGAGCCACTGAGTAAGCTATTTCAAACTTCCTGCTTGAGGACATATTTTTCATTATGGTGTACTAAGAGAGATATTTATAAATGGAGGATCATAGTTTACTTCCAAAACGATTAATAATATCATCAAGAATTACAATATTCATCAAAGGATCACTTCAACTTACCACCCACAATCTAATGGATAGGTGGTGAGTACCAATGAAGTCATTAAGGCTATCCTTATGAAGATCATGGCTAGTCATTGTAGAGATTAGACCGAGCGACTCCCAAAGGAACGTTGGGTCTATAGTACTACATGGAAAAACACCACGAGCTTTTATCCATATGAGCTTGTCTATGGTAAGAGTCATCTTTTTCCTAATGAGTTCGAGATCAAGACACTCAACACTACTTCAGAAGTGAATTTGGATTTAACTACAACATAGAGACATTGTTTGAACCAGCTTAATGAAATGCACTTGGCTACCATACAATGCACCATTTTCATGCAACAAAAACACACTAAGTGGCATGACATATTTATTAAGAAGAAGGTGTTTCAGAAAGGTGACAAGGAACTACTATATGACTCTAGGTTTAAGGACTTAAAAGGGAAGCTTCGTACCAGGTGGCTATGTCCTTATGAAGTATACATAGTCTTCAACAATGGGAATGTTAAGTTCACAACCATCAACTAATCACAGACCTCTTTGCTTTCCAATGGAGACCATCTTCGATTTTTTCATAAACCACTCTCTAAGGATTCATTTTCTGACATTGTCTCAAACTTCAGATCTTGAGTTGTTAGGCAGGGAGCATATTCTGGCATTATCAATCTCTAGTTTATTTTTTTTTTATCTTTCTCGGTGTTAGAATATATATAAATATAATAAGTAAATCAAATAGTGAAAACCCCTTTGGGCTGTGGTTAGAAAGGTATCAATTGAAAACCATCTTGTTGGTGGTTTATACCACTTTCCTCTGCATTATATATCCTTTTTCCTAACAAGTAAAACTCTCGCATGCAGATTTTTAGATGTTGCTACAGTTGTTGTTACATTGATTGTTGATACATTGACATTGATATTATGGACACTATCATTTCCATACGTTGTTACAAAATGTTGTTGTTGTTATAACTGCACAACTAACATTTTCCACCAAAGGGACCCACCGATGTTGCTATGAACTTTGCCAAAATTGTAATTTTTTCCAACTTAGTGTTGTCACATCATAACAATCACAAATAATTGCAAGATCACATTATATGATAAGCATCTTACAAGTACTTATCTCTTTCATTTGCTTGCAACACTACAGTTTGAGTGACATGAACCACCTACCATGATGGTCGAGGATGGCCTCCACTTCAATTGAGGGGTCTTAGTGTTTGTAGCTCAAACGAGTGTTCTAGTCTCCATTGGTGTCTATGAGGCTAAGTAACATAGTAAGATAAGTATCTCCAAGACCTAGATAAAGTTATTAAGGGAAATGTCTTAATTAGATTAATTAGCCAAATTTAATTATTTTCCTAAGTCTAACTTAGGAAAAGTGGTTAATTAAATCATATTAATTGAGACAAAATCGATTTTTCTCTAGTGACTTCTAGAAAAGCCATGTGATGAGGGGTCAAGATGATCTTAACCATTGTTGGAATTAGATCATAGTCGTTGATTCATCAAGAGAGATTATAAGAGAAAATCAATGGGGTACTTAGGGATCACATTCGAGGCACAAAATTGCAGTGACAACAAGGGCACAATGATAGTATGGGGGACACTAGCAATGGGCTTTTAGCAGAGAAATGAAGGAGTGAAATTCTAGAGAATTTCTTCACCAAGATTCTAATATTCTGAGCAGGGAAAATTTTAGGGGCTAATATTCGCCCATGGGCTAATTTTCTATACTTTTTCCAAAAAAAAGATTCGCTAATTTCCAATTTTTTGTAAAACTGATTCGCCCAAATTTTATAGAATGAAATTATTTTACCCTAAAAATCGCCAAAACATT